>AWOL01S0133210.1:0-10453 GCA_000715115.1 Nicotiana otophora
ACTTGGTTGGCTTTGCTGAGAAATTGTTGAGTTATGATATTTTCGCACTTGCGATGGGTCTGGTCGCAGGTGCGTGACTGCATAAACGGTCAAGGTGGCCACATATACGGTGCTTGGCTGGAAGGGCTGAGTTCGTAAGTGCAGACTGTGGAGAACAGGTGCATAGGCGTAGGTGCGCAGGAGCTTCCGCGGATGCGGCTTGGTGTCCGTAAAAGCGACTGGTTAGGAGGTTAAGTAGCTTATGTATCTGCGATTGATTTTCCGCAAGTGCGGTATCACAAATGCCACACTATGGACCGCAAATGCGTATTTAGTGGTCATAATATTAATATCGAAGGGTTTGGTCATTTTATCATTTTTGGAGTTATGGAGCTCGGTTAGAGGTAATATTTGGAGGGTTTTTCATCACAATTAAAGGTTTAGCATGTGCTAGCTAAAGGGTATCTGCGGTTGAATTCATTGTTTTGCTGGTCGGCTGAGAAAGTAATCCTTATTTGATTTTGGTGTTAGATATCGATTACCCATAGATAATTTACACCTAATTTATATGAATTTAAGGTGGAATTTGGGGGGTTTTGGACTATGATTTTGGAGAGTGAGAATTCATGATTTGAGGGTCGATTTGAGATTGAAATTGGATAAAACATATATATTTAGACTCGTATCGGAATGGGTGTTCGAAATTTATGAGTTTTGTCGGATCTCGGGGTGCGACCCCGGGGGTTGACTTTTTGGGTTGACTTTGCGTAATTGATTCAAAATCTTAGCTTTATCATTTGGAATTGTTTCCTATGACTTCTTGATATTATTAAGTTATTTTGGGTAGATTCGAGCCGTCCGGAGGTTGATTCACGCGAGAAAGGCTTATTAAAGGATTGATTTGACTTGCTTGAGGTAAGCTTCTTACCTAAACTTGCATGAATCACTAGTTGCCTGAGTTATTTGTGATAGCTACGTGCTATGGGTGGCGCACATGTGTGGGGTTGAGCCCATGTGCATGCACTGGGATATTATTCATGCTTGGGGTAATGTTTAGGTTGTGATATGCCTTGGATTGATTGTTAAGCTTCATGCTGTGGTGGTTCTTATGTTTGAACCCCAGATGTGAGCTATTTGACCATGTTTGAGGTTACATAGTCTTTAATCTCCTAATTGAACCTAATAATTGCTAATTTCATGATGCAATTGCTTGACTTGAGCTATGATAGTACACTTTGCACTTGCATACACCTTAGCATGTCACTTATACCAGTCCAGGAGTAAGAAATTTGATATTTATTGATCATATACATATATTCTTGTATATTTGCTTCCTGTGTGATATGGATTTGACTAGTAGCATGTGACCACGCCATGCGGATTATGATATTGATCATGTGACCACCCCGAGCGGATTGTGATATTGAGCACGTGACCACGCCGGGCGGATAGTAATTATTTGCATGTGACTACATCGTGCGATTGATATTTATGGCACGTGACTATGCCATGCAGCGTATGGATATGGGATCCATCCTCCTAGGGTCACCCTCTCAGGTTTCTTCTTGATGATGTACACACGATTTGAGGAATCTGATAAGTGGGTTGGTTCGCTTATTGAAATTCTAAGGAAAAGCTGGCCAGTGTTTGATTTGGTTATTGCATTTCATCTTTACTTGTAATTTCCTTAGTTGTTTACCTGATTTATTTGCATATCTTCTTTATATGATGGATTGCTGACTGAACAGAGTATGTTAAGTCATCATGTGAACTAAGGTGGTTTATTCTGTGGTTCATGAATTGATCATAATATTGTTCGGTACTTGTTAGATTTATGAACTGTACGGGTGATTAGCGAGTATCATTTATAATTCTTGTTTTTATACCTCGCGAAGATTAGTTATGATACTGTCTGAGTACATGGGGTCAATTATACTTATACTACCATCTGCACTTAATTGTGCAGATCTAGGTATTGGACCGAGCTACCAGTAACTGAGGCTTGTTGCTGAGTTATCTTGGAGAGATGAGATATCGATGCATCTCGACCGCAGTCTTGGCATCTCTTTTCTTTTTGTAATGTTGTCTTTCATTCAAGCAGTATTGTTATTTGATATTTCAGACTTGTATTTCTATTTTAGAGCTCATGACTCTGTATTTACCAGTTTTGGGAGATTTATCATGTATCGACGCTATTATGTTATGTTGATGGCTTTAGACTTGTGTTATTTCGTCATTTTCTATTATTATGATTTGTTATTGTTATGTTCGGCTTATCTAGCAAGTGCGTTAGGCGCCATCACGACCGGTTGATGATTTTGGATTGTGACACTTCACCATCTCACATTAGTGTTGAGAAGACGTGAAGAAACAAATCTGGTATTAAATTGGAAAAAATATCATTTTATAGTGAAAGAAGGTATCGTTCTTGGACACAAAATTATATCAGACGACATTGAAGTTGATAAAACAAAGGTTGAGGTAATTAAAAAATTACCGTCTCCAACCACATTTAAAGGAATTATAAGTTTTCTAGGCCATGCAGGATTTTACTGAAGATTCATTAAGGACTTCTCCAAAATCACCAAACCATTAACTAATATATTGGGTAAGGAGGTAAAGTTTGATTCACTAATAGTTGCTTGCAGGCATTTGATGAAATCAAGAAATAATTGATAAATTCTCCAATTGTTGTGACTCTAGATTGAAGTCAACCATTTGAATTAAAGTGCGATGCTAGTGATGTAGTAGTTGGGGCAGTTCTTGGCGAAAGAAAAGATAAAATCTTTCGCCCCATTTACTACGCAAGTCGTACGCTCAATAAAACCAAGTAAATTACGCCACAACCAAAAAGGAATTATTAGCTGTGGTATTTTCTTTTGAAAAATTCAGAGCTTGTCTCATTGAGTTAAAGGTAATAGTCTTTATAGATCACTCAGCACTAAAATACCTCCTTGTCAAGAAAGATGCAAAACCAAGACTCTTAAGGTAGATACTTCTTCTTCAAGAGTTTGACATGGAAATCAATGACAAGAAAGATTCAGAAAATCAAGTTGTTGATCATCTCTCTGGGTTAGAGAAGCCACCACATGAAGCAGTTACAATTGAAGAAGCGTTCCCCGATGAACACATTTTTTCAATAAAAGTAGTTGTTGATCAAAGCACTTGGTTTGTTGATTTAGCTAACTATTTGGTTGGAAAATAGATTCTTTGTGACTATTCTTACCCAAGGAGAGGTAAGACATTATTTTTCGGGATGATCCTTACTTGTTTAAATTTTGTGCTGATGGGATCATGAGAAGATGCATTCCAGAAACTAAAAATAAAAATATCTTATACCATTGCCACAGTGGAGCAGTTAGAGGTCACCATTGACTAACCAGAACATCAGCTAAAGTGCTAGAAGCAAGCTTTTACTGACCCTTCTTGTTCAAAGATGCACGAGCGTACATGTCATCGTGTGACCAATGCCAAAGGATGAGTAACATCTCTAAAAATGAAATGCCTCTCAACTCTATACTTGTTTGTAAATTTTTTTTATGTATGGGGTATATATTTTATGGGTCCATTTCCTTCATGCTAGTATATATTAGTGGCCATATATTACGTATCAAAATGGGTTGAAGTAATATCCACATGGACAAATGAAGCCAAGGTTGTGTGTCAGTTTATTGAAAAGAACATTTTTACTAGATTCTGAACCTCGCGAGTAATTATTAGTGATCAAGGTTCACATTACATGAATAGATAATTTGCAACCTTGTTATCCAAATATGGGGTCACACACAAAATAGTCACGCCATACCGTTCACAAACAAACGCGCAAGTTTAGGTATCCAACAAGGAACATAAAAGAATTCTCGAAACAATTGTTGGAGCTTCGAGAAAAGATTGGTCCTTGAAATTAGATGATGCACTTTGGACCTATAGGATTGCATTTGAAACGCCTATAGGAACCTCTCCATAGAGTTATCTTTGGAAAATCTTGCCATTTGCCTGTTGAGTTAGAGCACAAAGCATTTGGGAGATTAAATATCTTAATTGTGATCTAACAAATGTTGGAAAATATCGATATTGCAGGTAAATGAAGTTGAATAATTTTGCCTGAGCTCATACAACAATGCTCTTTTATACAAGAAAAAAGTAAAAAGATGACATGACAAGCTGATCAAGCACAAGAATTTCAAAGAAGGTGACAATGTTCTTTTGTATAATAATCACTTGAAGCTTTTCCAAGGTACAAACCAAAATGGACACGTCCATATATTGTCACTACAGTTACTCCATATGGGGTATTTGAAATCCAATATGTCAATGATGGTGACAAGTTCAGAGTAAATGGGCACCGATTGAAAATATACTTGGGTAGAGGTTATGAAAAGCAAGACTTTGTCACTTTCATCCAGTAATCCAGAAGCAGGTAATTCGTCTAGCTGAAGACGTTAAACTTAGAACTAATCTATCTCTATAATATATATATATATATATATATATATATATATATATAAAATATAANTCCACAAACAGACTGGCAGTCTGAGTGCACTATTCAGATTTTGGAGGACATGATATGAGCCTATGTAATTAGTTTCGGAGGATCATGGGATCAGTTTCTACCACTAGCAGAGTTCACCTACAACAACAGCTATTAGTTGAGTATCCAGATGGCTCCTTATGAGGCCTTATATGGGAGGCGATGTCGTTCTCCGGTTGGTTGGTTTGAGCCTGGGGATGCTAGAATTTCAGTCACTGATTTGGTCCGTGATGCTTTGGAGAAGGTGAAGTTGATTCAGGAGCGGTTTTGTACATCACAGTCCAGGTAGAAGAGTTATGCAGATAGGAAGGCTCATGATGTGGCATATACGGTAAGTAAGAAGGTTCTACTCATAGTTTCACCCATAAAGGGTGTGATGAGGTTCGGGAAGAAGGAAAAGTTGAGCCCTAGGTATATTTATCCTTTGAGGTACTTGAAAGAGTTGGAGAGATGGCCTATAGACTTGCCTTGCCACCTAGTCTATCGGGAGTTCACCAGTGTTTCATGTTTCTATGATCCGAAAAAATTACAGGGATCTGTCACAAGTTTTGGACTTCAATACAGTGCATTTGGATGAAGGTTTGACTTATGATGAGGAGCTGGTGGCCATTTTGGACCGACAGGTTCGAAAATTGAGGTTGAAGAATATAGCATCTTTGAAGTTTCATTACAGAGGTTAGCCAGTCGAGGAGGCTACTTGGGATAACGAGCAGGAGATGCGAAGTAGATATCCTCACCTTTTTTAGACTCCAGGTATGATTCTAGACTCATTAGAGGACGAACGTTTATTTAAGAGGGGGAGAATGTAACGACATGGCTGGTCGTTTTGAGTGTTTTAGTCACATTTCCCTTATTTGATACTTTAAATATGTGTATTTGTGATTATGGGACTTTCCTAGGTGGTTGGTTTGGTTTCGGAAAAGTTTTGGATTGAATTAGGACACTTAGTCCCAAGGTTGGATGCTTAAGTTGTAAAAATTGACCGGAGTTTGAATTGAGTGTAGACGACTCCGGAATGGAGTTTTGATGGTTCTAATAGCTTCATATGGAGGCGTATGTCTGGATTTGAATTTGAAGGTCCCTAAGTCATTTTGTCTTGAATTTGCAAAAGTTAAAAAGGTGAAGGTTTGGAAGGTTGATAAGTTTAATTGAGTTTGATGATATCGGGTTCAGATTTTTGTTCCGGGAGTTGGAATAGGTCCATTATTCATTTGGGACTTGCATGCAAAATTTGAGGTCATTCCGAGTTGTTTAGGCATGTTCGGCATTAGTTTTGAATTTGAAAATTTTGATTAGTTCCTTAGGCTTGAATTGAGGTACAATTTATAGTTTTGATGTTGTTTTGTGTCATTTGAGGCCTTGAGTAAGTCCAAGTTATGTTGCGAAATTGGTTGGTGTGTTTGGACGGGGTCCCGAGGGGCTCTGGTGTATTTCGGATCATTTTGGACTTGGTTGGCTTTGCTGAGAAATTGTTGAGTTATGATATTTTCGCACTTGCGATGGGTCTGGTCGCAGGTGCGTGACTGCATAAACGGTCAAGGTGGCCACAGATACGGTGCTTGGCTGGAAGGGCTGAGTTCGTAAGTGCAGACTGTGGAGAACAGGTGCATAGGCGTAGGTGCGCAGGAGCTTCCGCGGATGCGGCTTGGTGTCCGTAAAAGCGACTGGTTAGGAGGTTAAGTAGCTTATGTATCTGCGATTGATTTTCCGCAAGTGCGGTATCACAAATGCCACACTATGGACCGCAAATGCGTATTTAGTGGTCATAATATTAATATCGAAGGGTTTGGTCATTTTATCATTTTTGGAGTTATGGAGCTCGGTTAGAGGTAATATTTGGAGGGTTTTTCATCACAATTAAAGGTTTAGCATGTGCTAGCTAAAGGGTATCTGCGGTTGAATTCATTGTTTTGCTGGTCGGCTGAGAAAGTAATCCTTATTTGATTTTGGTGTTAGATATCGATTACCCATAGATAATTTACACCTAATTTATATGAATTTAAGGTGGAATTTGGGGGGTTTTGGACTATGATTTTGGAGAGTGAGAATTCATGATTTGAGGGTCGATTTGAGATTGAAATTGGATAAAACATATATATTTAGACTCGTATCGGAATGGGTGTTCGAAATTTATGAGTTTTGTCGGATCTCGGGGTGCGACCCCGGGGGTTGACTTTTTGGGTTGACTTTGCGTAATTGATTCAAAATCTTAGCTTTATCATTTGGAATTGTTTCCTATGACTTCTTGATATTATTAAGTTATTTTGGGTAGATTCGAGCCGTCCGGAGGTTGATTCACGCGAGAAAGGCTTATTAAAGGATTGATTTGACTTGCTTGAGGTAAGCTTCTTACCTAAACTTGCATGAATCACTAGTTGCCTGAGTTATTTGTGATAGCTACGTGCTATGGGTGGCGCACATGTGTGGGGTTGAGCCCATGTGCATGCACTGGGATATTATTCATGCTTGGGGTAATGTTTAGGTTGTGATATGCCTTGGATTGATTGTTAAGCTTCATGCTGTGGTGGTTCTTATGTTTGAACCCCAGATGTGAGCTATTTGACCATGTTTGAGGTTACATAGTCTTTAATCTCCTAATTGAACCTAATAATTGCTAATTTCATGATGCAATTGCTTGACTTGAGCTATGATAGTACACTTTGCACTTGCATACACCTTAGCATGTCACTTATACCAGTCCAGGAGTAAGAAATTTGATATTTATTGATCATATACATATATTCTTGTATATTTGCTTCCTGTGTGATATGGATTTGACTAGTAGCATGTGACCACGCCATGCGGATTATGATATTGATCATGTGACCACCCCGAGCGGATTGTGATATTGAGCACGTGACCACGCCGGGCGGATAGTAATTATTTGCATGTGACTACATCGTGCGATTGATATTTATGGCACGTGACTATGCCATGCAGCGTATGGATATGGGATCCATCCTCCTAGGGTCACCCTCTCAGGTTTCTTCTTGATGATGTACACACGATTTGAGGAATCTGATAAGTGGGTTGGTTCGCTTATTGAAATTCTAAGGAAAAGCTGGCCAGTGTTTGATTTGGTTATTGCATTTCATCTTTACTTGTAATTTCCTTAGTTGTTTACCTGATTTATTTGCATATCTTCTTTATATGATGGATTGCTGACTGAACAGAGTATGTTAAGTCATCATGTGAACTAAGGTGGTTTATTCTGTGGTTCATGAATTGATCATAATATTGTTCGGTACTTGTTAGATTTATGAACTGTACGGGTGATTAGCGAGTATCATTTATAATTCTTGTTTTTATACCTCGCGAAGATTAGTTATGATACTGTCTGAGTACATGGGGTCAATTATACTTATACTACCATCTGCACTTAATTGTGCAGATCTAGGTATTGGACCGAGCTACCAGTAACTGAGGCTTGTTGCTGAGTTATCTTGGAGAGATGAGATATCGATGCATCTCGACCGCAGTCTTGGCATCTCTTTTCTTTTTGTAATGTTGTCTTTCATTCAAGCAGTATTGTTATTTGATATTTCAGACTTGTATTTCTATTTTAGAGCTCATGACTCTGTATTTACCAGTTTTGGGAGATTTATCATGTATCGACGCTATTATGTTATGTTGATGGCTTTAGACTTGTGTTATTTCGTCATTTTCTATTATTATGATTTGTTATTGTTATGTTCGGCTTATCTAGCAAGTGCGTTAGGCGCCATCACGACCGGTTGATGATTTTGGATTGTGACACTTCACCATCTCACATTAGTGTTGAGAAGACGTGAAGAAACAAATCTGGTATTAAATTGGAAAAAATATCATTTTATAGTGAAAGAAGGTATCGTTCTTGGACACAAAATTATATCAGACGACATTGAAGTTGATAAAACAAAGGTTGAGGTAATTAAAAAATTACCGTCTCCAACCACATTTAAAGGAATTATAAGTTTTCTAGGCCATGCAGGATTTTACTGAAGATTCATTAAGGACTTCTCCAAAATCACCAAACCATTAACTAATATATTGGGTAAGGAGGTAAAGTTTGATTCACTAATAGTTGCTTGCAGGCATTTGATGAAATCAAGAAATAATTGATAAATTCTCCAATTGTTGTGACTCTAGATTGAAGTCAACCATTTGAATTAAAGTGCGATGCTAGTGATGTAGTAGTTGGGGCAGTTCTTGGCGAAAGAAAAGATAAAATCTTTCGCCCCATTTACTACGCAAGTCGTACGCTCAATAAAACCAAGTAAATTACGCCACAACCAAAAAGGAATTATTAGCTGTGGTATTTTCTTTTGAAAAATTCAGAGCTTGTCTCATTGAGTTAAAGGTAATAGTCTTTATAGATCACTCAGCACTAAAATACCTCCTTGTCAAGAAAGATGCAAAACCAAGACTCTTAAGGTAGATACTTCTTCTTCAAGAGTTTGACATGGAAATCAATGACAAGAAAGATTCAGAAAATCAAGTTGTTGATCATCTCTCTGGGTTAGAGAAGCCACCACATGAAGCAGTTACAATTGAAGAAGCGTTCCCCGATGAACACATTTTTTCAATAAAAGTAGTTGTTGATCAAAGCACTTGGTTTGTTGATTTAGCTAACTATTTGGTTGGAAAATAGATTCTTTGTGACTATTCTTACCCAAGGAGAGGTAAGACATTATTTTTCGGGATGATCCTTACTTGTTTAAATTTTGTGCTGATGGGATCATGAGAAGATGCATTCCAGAAACTAAAAATAAAAATATCTTATACCATTGCCACAGTGGAGCAGTTAGAGGTCACCATTGACTAACCAGAACATCAGCTAAAGTGCTAGAAGCAAGCTTTTACTGACCCTTCTTGTTCAAAGATGCACGAGCGTACATGTCATCGTGTGACCAATGCCAAAGGATGAGTAACATCTCTAAAAATGAAATGCCTCTCAACTCTATACTTGTTTGTAAATTTTTTTTATGTATGGGGTATATATTTTATGGGTCCATTTCCTTCATGCTAGTATATATTAGTGGCCATATATTACGTATCAAAATGGGTTGAAGTAATATCCACATGGACAAATGAAGCCAAGGTTGTGTGTCAGTTTATTGAAAAGAACATTTTTACTAGATTCTGAACCTCGCGAGTAATTATTAGTGATCAAGGTTCACATTACATGAATAGATAATTTGCAACCTTGTTATCCAAATATGGGGTCACACACAAAATAGTCACGCCATACCGTTCACAAACAAACGCGCAAGTTTAGGTATCCAACAAGGAACATAAAAGAATTCTCGAAACAATTGTTGGAGCTTCGAGAAAAGATTGGTCCTTGAAATTAGATGATGCACTTTGGACCTATAGGATTGCATTTGAAACGCCTATAGGAACCTCTCCATAGAGTTATCTTTGGAAAATCTTGCCATTTGCCTGTTGAGTTAGAGCACAAAGCATTTGGGAGATTAAATATCTTAATTGTGATCTAACAAATGTTGGAAAATATCGATATTGCAGGTAAATGAAGTTGAATAATTTTGCCTGAGCTCATACAACAATGCTCTTTTATACAAGAAAAAAGTAAAAAGATGACATGACAAGCTGATCAAGCACAAGAATTTCAAAGAAGGTGACAATGTTCTTTTGTATAATAATCACTTGAAGCTTTTCCAAGGTACAAACCAAAATGGACACGTCCATATATTGTCACTACAGTTACTCCATATGGGGTATTTGAAATCCAATATGTCAATGATGGTGACAAGTTCAGAGTAAATGGGCACCGATTGAAAATATACTTGGGTAGAGGTTATGAAAAGCAAGACTTTGTCACTTTCATCCAGTAATCCAGAAGCAGGTAATTCGTCTAGCTGAAGACGTTAAACTTAGAACTAATCTATCTCTATAATATATATATATATATATATATATATATATATATATAAAATATAA
>AWOL01S0133210.1:11208-37432 GCA_000715115.1 Nicotiana otophora
TATATATATATATATATATATATAAGTAATATAATATATGTGCAAATATATAATATAATAATAATATGATATGTATATAAATAGAGTATGTATGTAACTGTAAAAAAACAAAAAAAAATATATTCAATAAATAAATAAGGAAAATGCAAGAATTAAGGTGTCACGACCCCAATTTTTCTCCGTAGATATCGTGACGGCACCTAGTCTCTAAGACTAGGTAAGCCTAAATAACATGTGAAAATAGTAAATAAAAGCTTAGAACTTCAAAACTCTAACAATATCATAAATAAAACTGTAAACCCAATACGTAAAATTCCAAAAACCTGGTGAGATATAAGTCACAAGCTCTAGATACAGTACCGAATAATCTCATACATCACTGTCTATAAAAATGTAAAGAAACAAGGAAAAATAGGGTATAAGGGGACTCCGAGATCTGCGGACGGGGGCGGGTGTACCTTGAAGTCTCCAAAAACAACTCAACACACTAGTACCAATATTGATAAGATGTACCTGGATCTGCACAAAACATGTGCAGAAGTATAGTATGAGTACACCACAACGGTACCCAGTAAATGCCAAGCCTAACCTCGATAGAGTAGTGACGAGGTCAGGTCAAGGCCCTACTGGAGATAATAGATAATAAGAAATAAGACAGAAGATATAATAATATAATGATAATGACAAAGGAAGTGAAACAATAAAGAATTTACGGAAGGTTAACAAAACGGAATCAAGGCAATCAATACAATACGAAAGGAAGACAAGGATTTTACATGTTAAGGAAACAACAACCAAACAAATACAACAAATAGAGAAAAGATCAACAGGGGCACTCCCCAGATATCGCCTCGTAGTCTCAAATCATAAAAGTAACTCACAATCTTTACTTATATCACCGCGGTGGCCTTTACATTTAGTTTTAAGAATTATTTTTCCCAAAATAGCACCCCGCGTTTTAGCCCACCTTATCACAATGCATGGCTTCTAGTAGTTCCCCTACTAGCCACGCGTATCAAGCCCACCTTATCTCACCGCATGCGTTTCAACACCTAGACCTTATACCACCGCATGCGTATCAATAATAACAACGGTACGACAGAAACCTCGTGCAAATAGTATCAACAGCATGGCAAAAATCTCGTGCAAACCACCAAATAATCCTCTCGACAATAACACGAATGTCAAAACATAACAACTCAATAAAAATGATATTTCACAACTTACACTTTGATTCAATAGAAACCACAGCCTTTGCAACTCAATACCAAATTCAACAGCAAAATACTCCAAGAACAGCAATTTCAAGTAAGGGTTCAACAGTTAAATAATGAATAAGGAATAAAAGAAAAAGAAGTAATTCAACTAAACATGTAGGGCAATTTGGAAAAAAGAGATACAACAAGTAGACATGTGAAATTAGACTAAACATGATGTCTATAACATATTTAAGTAACTCAATTAAAGAATTAAAGGAAATTACATAGCAAGAATCTGAAAATTTTACATTTAGCCTGTGTACGCACTCGTCACCTCGTACGCACGGCTTTCACATTTCATAATCATCACAACAATACCAAATTCTAAGGGGAATTTCCCCCACATTAGGTTAGACAAGTCACTTACCTCAAACAACGCTAAATCAATCAGTTAGAAGGCCTTTTCCTCGATTTTCCGACTCCGAACGGCTCAAATCTAGCCAAAATAATTTTATACTATAAATATAACCATAGAAAACTAATTTAAATAATGAANCCTCTAATGAACCTTTACTGAAGGAATACTCTTTGACCTCAGCTTTCGAACCTGCCTGTCCAAATTGGTCATCGGCTCCTCAACATAAGATAAGTCTTTGTTCAACTGGACTGAGCTGAAATCCAACACACGAGACGGATCACTGTGATACTTCTGGAGCATAGAAACATGAAACATTGGATGAACTGTAGCTAGACTGGGTGGTAGTGCGAGTCTATAGGCCATCTCTCTAACCCTCTCAAGAATCTCGAAAGGTCCGATATACCTAGGGCTCAGCTTGCCTTTCTTCTCGTACCTCATAACACCCTTCATGGAAGAAACCCAGAGCAAGACCCAATCCCCAACCATGAATGCAACGTCACGAACCTTCTGATCCACATAATTCTTCTGTCTGGATTGGGCTGTACGAAGTCGATCCTGAATCAATTTAACCTTTTTCCAAAGCATCCTAAACCAAGTCTGTACCCATTAGCCTAGACTCACCCGGCTCAAACCAACCCACTGGAGACCGGCACCGCCTACTATACAAAGCCTCATGTGTGGCCATCTAAATGCTCGACTGGTAGCTGTTGTTGTAGGCAAATTATGCAAGCTACAAGAACTGATCCCAAGAATCCCCAAACTTCATCACACACGCACAAAGCATATCCTTCAATATCCAAATAGTGCGCTCGGACTGTCCGTCCGTACGAGGGTGAAATGATGTACTCAACTCCATACACGTGCCCAACTCATGTTGTACGACCCTCCAGAACCGCGATGTAAACTGCATACCCCGATCAGAGATGATGGATACCAGCGCGTCATGAAGCCTGACGATCTCGCGAATATAAACCTGAGCCACCTGCTCTAAAGAATAAGTAGTCACCACTGGAATGAAATGAGCTGACTTGGTCAACCTATCCACAATCACCCAAACTGCATCGAACTTCCTCTGAGCCTGTGGGAGCCCAACAACAAAATCCATAGTAATCCGCTCCTATTTCCACTCTGTAATCTCTAGCTTCTGAAGCAATCCACCTGGCCACTGATGCTCATATTTCACCTGCTGACAATATAGGCACTAAGCTATGTACTCCACTATGTCATTCTTCATACTCCTCCACCAATAATGCTGCCTTAGGTTCTGATACATCTTTGCAGCACCTGGATGAATGGGGTACCGTGAACTGTGAGCCTCCTAGAGAATCAAATCACGCATGCCATCTACATTGGGCACACATAGCCTGCCCTGCATCCGTAATATATCGTCATCCCTAATAGTGACCTCCTTAGCATCGCCGTGTTGAACCGTGTCCTTGAGGACAAGCAGATGGGGGTCGTCATACTGACGCTCTCTGATACGATCATAAAGAAAAGACCGAGAAACTACATAAGCCAAAATCAGCTCGGCTCAGAAACATCCAATCTAACAAACTGGTTGGCTAAGACCTGAACATCCAAGGCTAATGGCCTCTCTGCTACTGGTAGCTATGCTAAGTTGCCCAAACTCTCCGCCTTGCGACTCAAGGCATCGGCCACCACATTGGCCTTCCCGGGATGATATAGAATGGTGATATCATAGTTCTTAAGCAACTCTAACCACCTTCGCTGTCGCAAGTTAAGATCCTTCTGTTTGAACAGATGTTGTAGACTCCGTTAGTCGGTATAGACCTCACAAGGGACATCATACAAATAGTGCCGCCAAATCTTCATGGCATGAACAATAGTTGCTAAATCGAGGTCATGGACAAGATAGTTCTTCTCATGAACCTTCAACTGTCTAAACGCGTAGGCAATCACCCTGCCGTCCTGCATCAACACCGTGTCGAGATCAATATGTGACGTATCACAATACACAGTATAAGACCCCGAACTCGAAGGCAACACCAACACTGGGGCTGTAGTCAAAGCTGTCTTGAGCTTTTGAAAGCTCTCCTCACACTCCTCGGTCCACCTGAATGGAGCACCCTTCTGGGTTAGTCTGGTCATAGGTGTCGCAATATATGAGAAACCCTCTACAAATCGATAGTAATACCCTGCCAAACCAAGAAAACTCTGAATCTCCATTGCTGAAGATGGTCTGGGCCAACTCTGCACTACTTCAATCTTCTTAGGATCTACCTTGATCCCCTCACTTGACACTACATGACCCAAAAATGCCACCGAATCAAGATAGAATTCACACTTCAAATATTTTGCATATAACTTCTTTTCTCTCAAGGTTTGAAGCACGATACTCAAGTGCTTCTCATGATCTTACTGGCTCTGGGAGTACACCAGAATGTCATCATAAACACAATGATGAATGAGTCAAGATAGGGCTGAAATACACTATTCATCAAGTGCATGAATGCTTCTAGGGCATTGGTCAACCCAAAAGACATCACAAGGAACTCGTAATGACCATACTGAGTCTTGAAGGCAGTCTTCGGGATATCTGGATCCCGAATCTTCAACTGATAATAGCCTGAATGCAAGTCAATCTTAGAGAACACTATGGCACCCTTAGATAATCAAATAGGTCATCAATACGTGGCAATGGATACATGTTCTTCACTGTAACCTTGTTCAACTGGCAATAATAAATACACATACACATAGAACTATCCTTCTTCTTTACAAATAAGACTGGAGCACCCCAAGGAGACACACTGGGTCGAATGAAGCCCTTATCAAGCAACTCTTGCAACTGCTCCTTTAACTCTTTTAACTCTGCTAGGGCCATACGATTGGGTGGAATATAAATAGGCTGAGTGCCCGATAATAAACCAATGCCAAAAATGACATCCCTGTCGGGCGGCATGCCTGGAAGATCCGCTGCAAAATACATCTGGATAATCCCTCACTACCGGAACTGACTCCACGGTAGGAGTATCAATAGTGACATCCCTCACGAAAGCTAGATAAGCATTACACCCCTTCTCTACCATATGTTGAGCCCTTAGAAATGAGATGACCCTGCTAGGAACATAATCTAAAGCACCTCTCAAGTCTATCCATAGTAATCATGGCATAGCCAGCATCATGGTCTTGGCATGACAATCGATAATAGCATGATAGGGCAACAACTAGTCCATGCCCAAAATAGTATCAAAATCTACCATACTGAGCAATAATAGATCGGCTTTGGTCTCAAAACTACCAAGAACAACTAAACACGAACGATACTCACAGTCAACAACAGTAGAATCTCCCACAGGTGTGGACACATAGACAGGAGAACTCAGAATCATAGGATAGCCCCCAAATACGGAGCAAAATAAGATGACACATAAGAATAAGTGGAGCCTGGATCAAATAAAACTGATGCATCTCTATGACAGACCAGAACAATACCTGTGATGATTGAGTCGGATGCAACTGCCTCCATCCTATTAGGAAGAGCATAATATCTGGCCTAGCCTCCCCCTCTAGGGCGACTGTTACACCCCATAATTTCGTAAGAAAAAGTACGTCGTAAGCAAATTAAGGTAAGACAAAAAATGAGATCATCTTTGAAAGTATATAAAGTAAGTTGTCATGTTACCTCAGAGGTTACAAATATTGAAAATTATGAACAACAAGTACAAAGAGGGTTGGAAGGTTCAGAAGCTAAAGTAATTGAAGAAAATAATATTTCGTCAAAAGTTGACTAGTTGGGAATGTTACAAGCCACACCTTTGGGGTGAGACTAGGGTTCTTAACATGATAAGAGGGTTATGTTATGATTTATTTTAGTCTTATGATATTCATGTGTTAAGTTTTGAAGTCAAGTGAGTTGTGGAACAAAAGTCGATGAAATTCATCACATGTTACGTTCATAAGTTCTACTAAAATTTGGGTCAAATGTAACTACGCTTTTCACCCAATATAATTAGAGTTACGGGGTGTTCCACCCATCAAATGGAAAATATATGAGTCTATTTTCTAACACATTAAACCGTTTATCGATAGAACATCGGAGTAGAGAGATATATGTATTTTTACGAGCCTGCGCAGACTGCTAGGTGACAAGTAGGCGTGTCACCTACTCGCTTAAATGAGAGGATTAAATATTCCCAAAAAAGGGCTATTTCGGGTTGGCCAAAGAGCCAATTTAAGGTCTTATATCCTGCAATATAACAGTCATTATATAGCACAATAACCAGACATAAACCCCTACAAAAAAAAAAATCCTCCCAAAAATTGGACACAAACCCTAGTTGATTCTCTCCTTTTCAAATTCTAGTTGGAGGAAAAACCTAGAGTTTGAAGAACCAAGATAGGAGCTGAGTTATTCAACAAATAAGGTAATTTTACTGCTCTATTTCATCCATTTTTATGCTATAAATGTATGGGAATTCGTTCTATAAATGTAAGAACTCACGGGACGGTGATCGGAAGCCGTGAGTTCGAGTTGTTCAACTTGTAGTGGACTATTTTGTGGGCTGTTTTGTGTTGCTGTTGGATTGAGTGTTTTGCTACTGTTTTAGGGAGTTTTGGAGGAGAAATTATGTGGATAGACACCACATAAATTTAGAGTGGTGGGTCGGTCGTTCGTCATAACATTTTCGGGCGGTTTGCCACTACTACGGTGGTCGTTTTGTGCAGGAAGCGATTGGGGTGTGTTGGGATGTTTTGTAGTATTTTGTGGTGTATATATAAGTTGGAAAATAATGTATATATGTTGTTATTTTTGTGTTCTTGTATTGTTGGTGTTATCTTGAATTTGGAGGAAGTAAAGATTATAGGGGAGATGCTGCTCGTTTTAATATAAAATAAGCCTATCATTCGTTAGGCGATAATTGTACCTTTCATAACTTAATGATAGTATTATTATCATTATTGTAGATTAAGGTGCGAAGAGACGAGTTCAACGTAGTTGTTGGAAAGATTGTGATAAGCTATGTTAAGGCTAAACCTTTCCTTCATTTTGGCATGATCTCGTAACTACATGTGTTTGATAACGAGACATAAAAGAGAAGTTCGTATTCCTGAATTTATTCACATTATCCTAGTCTCAGAAGTTACAGTATTCTACCTTATTAGGACTTTCTATTCAGTTAAGTAATATATTCTTTCACTCAAGATGGTAGAGGGTCTATGAGCCCGTTTGGACATAAGAAATTTTTCCCTTTTTTCCAAAACAATTTCACTTTTTTTCAAAATCAACGTTTGTTCATAAAATTTCCAATTTTCACTTGAAGATGCATTTTGGAAATTTTCAAAAATTTGAAAAACTCCAAAAAGCTATTTTTCATAATTTTCACTCAAATAACTCACAAAACATCAAAAATATATTCATGTCCGGACACAACTCTAAATTTTAAATACCATTTTTACGTGAAAATTATTTTTCCCCTATTTTGGAATTTTACAATTCTTATGTCCAAACGCCTACTATATATATACAGTATTACAGTATTTTCACCACCACTGAGCTATAATCGGTGGGCAGGCCCCTATTGGGCAACCTCTGATTAGATGTAAGTTATATACCGAGCTTACTGTGGGAGAGCGCAAATGAGCGAGCTCAGAATGGCCGAGATACAGAGCCTAGTATGGTCGAGCGCCTATGAGCGAGCCTACTATGGCCGAACCTTATAGGGTCGGATATCTATTTTACTTACGATATTGAGAGAGTTGAGTCAGTATCAGCAGGTAAGTATTATATCATCTTTGGCTCCCAGTTACTTTCAATTATTATATTATCAGTTTAGTTTCAGCTTTCAGTTATTCTATTGCTTTGCATACTCGGTACATTATTTCTTACTGACGTCCCATTCCCGGGCACGCTACATTTCATACATGTAGGTTTAGATAGACAGACTAGTAAACCTCCTCCATAGGTGTTGTCCGTGATCTTCTTGATCGGTAAGCTCCACGTCCTTCGGAGTTGTCGAGTCTAGGGTTTTGAGTACATATTGTGTATGTATGTATATATATTATGGGTAGGTTTGGGCCCTGTTTCGACCACATTACATCCATCAGTAGAGGCTTGTAGACATATCCTGTCAGTTAGTGCAGTATGTTTGGCTTGTAGGCCTTGTTTGTATATTTTTGTTGGTTTGCCAGCTGTAGTAGTTATGACGGCCTTGTCGGCCCATCTTTATATTGAGGTTCAGTCAGAGCGATTTTCCGTTCAGTTTAATATTTTATTTCGCAAGCTGTCTTGCAATGTGGCCCTATGGCTAAAGTATGACGTTGTATGTTCAGAGTCCCTCAGTCGCAAGTTGGTACGCTAGGTTAAGTGAGGCACCGGGTGCCGATCTCTCCCCCCAGGTTCGGGGCGTGACAAACTTGGTGTCAGAGCAGTTCTGTCCTAGGGAGTCTAAAAGCCATGTCTAGTAGGGTCTTGTTGTTACACCCCATATTTTCGTACGTAAAAGTACGCCATAAGTAAATTGATGAAAGCTCGGAAATGAGATATTATATTTCGTATTTTCGTACGTTAAAGTTTCATCGTAAGTTAATCGACGTGTTCGGAAATGGGATTATTTTGAGATTATCAGCATTATGCTATTTTAAACAAGTGACGAGTAAATTATGGAAGGTGAGAGGGTAAGAAAATCAAAGAAAATAAATTTTTGTCAAAGTTTGACATGTTGGGATAAAATACGGCCCGATCTAAAATATCCGGTATTTACGGACTAGTACCATAAAAGGTACCACATGACAATGATAGTGAGGTGTATAAAGTATGTTAAAAGTGAGCAGTATTTTAAGTAATTTAAGATAATACTTAATTATGTGGACAATTGGTTAATTACTGGATTAGTGGGGAGTTACCAAGTTAATTTAGAAATTGGTTTAATTAAGATTTTGGATAAACTCTTGAACATGTGGCAGCCATAAAGATCCCAAAGAATGACTCTTCATTTATATGCTATGTGGCATATTTAGGAGAATTGGTGGCCATAAACCTCAAAGTTAAGGGATTACTACACATAAGTTTAAAGGAAAATACCTAAGCTTGCAAAAAGGTTACGGCTCAAGCTCTCAATTCCAATAATCTCTTTACTTCACTATAAGACTTCTAATTCACAAAGAAACGTGAATTAGAATTAAGCAAAGTAACGGATTTTGAGCAAAATTTTCATACAAAGTTACATTGCGTAATAGCAATGAGATTTACAATTCTAAGAGAGCACGGCACAATATTTCTCAAGAACATCGTATGAATTTTCCCCTACTTCGATCCGCCATTACGTGTGTCGCAATTGACGTGTGTTGGAAGGATTGTCAAGAGAACCGGCTCAGATATGTTAAGGCTATCCCTTCTTTCTTTTTGGCATGATCCAAATGAAACGAGCAAAATACTCAACTTTCATAAATGACTTTATTCATAGAAATATTAGGGGTGTCTATATTCTTGATTCCCCATGTGTCTTATTATTCTATCATCTGTTCATGGGTCTCAGAAAAATACGTATTTGATAAAGTTAATCCGAAAGGCATATTAATTTTATGATATTCCGAGAAATATTATTAACGTAATTCTTATGCATTTCATGCATTTATACATGTACATTGACCCATGACCAAATGGCGTTATATACGCGTATATTATATGTATATGGGATATGGGAAAAGGTTTTGGCGTTATATACACACCACCACCGGATCAGCTGGTATACGTTGATGATTTGCCCACAGTGGCCGAAATGATATGATGGGATGCCCTCAGAGTCTTGATGAAGTTATGAACGCATATAACTATGCATGGTGTGACATTTATACGCATATGCATGACATTATACAAATGAAATGATTCACAGAGCTATGCAGACGTACATGTCGAGTCTTTTACTCCATGTTTCTCTTATGTCTATTATTTACTGATTTTCATTCCTTACATACTCGGTACATTATTTGTACTGACGTCCCTTTTGCCTGGAGACGCTGCGTTTCATGCCCACAGGTCCCGATAAACAGGTCGAGAGCCCTCCAAGTAGGCTATCAGCTCAGCGGAAGATGTTGGTGCGCTCCATTTGCTCCGGAGTTGCTTGTTTGGTCAGTATGATTTAGACATGTATTGTTTGGTATAGTGGGACTCTGTCCCGACCTTTATGAAAATTACGTATTCTTAGAGGCTTGTAGACAGATGTCATGTACGTAAAAGATTGTATGACCTTGTCGGCCTATGTTCAGTGTACGAGTGGTTATTTTGGCCTTATAGGCCCGTATGTCTTATGTATAAGTTGGTATTTCATGTTGTATTCTACTTATCTCACGGCAGCCTCTCCGGCTCAGTTATCTATAATAGTATGGTATGAAAAGATATGTTATGTTGGTACTCGGTTGAGTAAGGTACCGGGTGCCTGTCGCGCCCCGTCGGTTTGGGTCGTGACACTTGTTTATAGATGTGTTGTGCACCACATTATATAAGCAGTTAACTACAGGGCATTTCGGAGTTGGTTGCCCTTCTTTAAAATCTAAATCGTGCTGTATAAATGAGTTATAGGAAATTTGAGTTAAACTTAAATATTGGTGTTTGCATACAGAGATGACGGTGACTAGGAAGACTACGGCTAGTCAGATGAGATATACAACAACGGGTGAGGGGACCAGTAGGGTACCCCCAGTAGATGGGGCCCAGTCTGATGCCTAGGGCGAGTCCCCCACTCAGCCATTACCGGCTCCTCCACCACCTGAGGATATTCCTAGGGATACCGCACATCCAGTTCCCCTCCACTTCCATCAAATCAAGACTTGAGGAGTGTGATGCATTTGTTGACACAGTTGGTAGCTACCCAGCAACAGGCTAGGGCATCAGCTAGTGCAGGATCTTCCAAGGGGTTTGGGAGTTCAAGGGTTCGAGAGTTTATTGCTTTGAGTCTCCCAGAGTTCATAGGGAAAGATCAGAGGGAGGACCCGCAGGATTTCATAGATCTGCTTCACAAGATCTTTCAGGTTATGCATGCCACAGAGAAAGAGGCAGTTGAGCCAGCAACTTTTCAACTCCGAGATATAACTGTCCTTTGGTACGAGGGATGGGAGAGGTCTAGGGGACGTGATGCACGTCCAGCTATTTGGGAGAATTTTTCAAATGGCTTCATTGACTAGTACTTACCGCGGGAGATCCAACAGGCTCGAGTCGATCAGTTTCTAGCCCTCAAGCAGGGCAATATGAGTGTTCGAGAGTATAGTCTCCGTTTTGACACATTAGCGATATATGTTCCATCCATAGTTGCTACTATGCGGGACAAGATCCATAGGTTTATAGTAGGGTTGGCCCTAGAGTTGATCGAGGCATGTGCCACCGCTGCATTGCAGGTTAGTATGGATATCTTCCAGATTCAGGCATTCGCCCAGAATATAGAAAGGGGCAGGCTTCGGCAGCAAGGTACAGAGAGGAGTGAGCAAGGGTAGCATAAGAGGTTGAGATTTGCCAGGTCTCAGGAGCAGTCTCAGGGTAGTTATAGGTCCCAGTACTTCGGGCGGCCACCTAGGCCTCCACCGCCTCAGTTACAGGGTTACAGGTATGACAACTATACTCAGTCAGGACCAGGTGAGATCTCACGGGCATCGGGTTTGTAGTGACAGTGAGGTTCAGCGCAGATATGGTCATTTCTACTGTAGTGTGACATATATGGTAGAGGACACTTGGGCCAATGCCGAGCAAGTTCCAACGTTTGTTATACATGTGGGCGTTCGGGGCATATAATGCGAGATTGCCCAAATAGAGATTCTGGGGGGTATGGCACAACCAACGAGTTCAGAAATAGGATCATCTATGTCCATGCATCCTTCAGGGTGTGAGTCTTAGTCTTCGGCTAGTAGAGGTCAAGGCAGAGGTAGAAATTCCAGTTCAGGTGGTAATCAAAACTGTATCTATGCTTTAGCGGGTCGACAACACCAGGAGTCTTCACCAGACGTTATCACAGGTATATTGACCATTTGCTCTCATGATGCTTATGCCTTGATAAATCCAGGATCTACTTTATCGTATATTACCCATTTGGCGCGGGGAAGTTTTGTATAATGCCTAAAATACTAAGTGATCCTTTTGCGGTATCTACACCAGTGGAGAACCGATTATTGCTAGATGGGTTTACCGAGGTTGTATGGTGATAGTTTGTAGTCGTCAGACCTCAGCCGATCTAGTTGAGCTAGAGATGATGGATTTTGATGCTATCATGGGCATGGATTTGTTTGCAGCTTGCTATACCACAGTTGATTGTCGAGCAAAGGCAGCCAAATTCCATTTTCCGGGTGAGCCAGTCCTTGAATGGGTAGGTAATACAGCGACAACTAGAGGTAGGTTTATTTCCTATCTAAAGGCGAGGAAAATGATCGCAAAAGGATGAATTTATCATATTGTGCGAGTTAGAGATGCAGATGCAGAGATACCTACACTTCAGTCTATTCCAGTAGTCAGAGAGTATGCAGATGTGTTTCTAGATGAGCTTCCAGGTATTCCTCCAGAGCGAGAGATTGATTTTAGCATCGATTTACTTCCGAGAACTCAACCAATATCCATCCCTCCATATAGAATGGCACCTGCCGAATTGAAGGAGAAGTTAAAAGATTTGCTGGAGAAAGATTTTATCAGGCCCACTACCTCACCTTGGGGTGCACCGGTACTGTTTGTGCGGAATAAAGATGGCTCACTGAGAATGTGTATTGATTATAGGCAGCTGAACAAGGTAACTATTAAGAATAAGTATCCACTTCCAAGGATCGATGACTTGTTTGATCAAGTGCAGGGGGCTAGATGCTTTTCAAAGATAGATTTGAGGTTCGGGTACCACCAGGTCAGAGTTCGGGAGAAAGATATTCCGAAGACAGCCTTCAGGACCCGATATGGCCACTTCGAGTTCCTTGTCATGTCTTTCGGTTGAAAAATGCACCCGCTGTATTTATGGACTTGATGAATAGCGTATTCTGGCCATTTTTAGATCTGTTCGTGATAGTATTTATTTATGATATTCTGGTTTATTCATGTTCAGAGGAGGAGCATGCAGACCACCTGTGAGCGGTACTCCAAACCCTTCGTTATCGTAAGTTGTATGCTAAGTTTTCTAAATGTGAGTGCTGGTTGAAGTCTGTAGCATTCTTGGGGCATATTGTATACGATGAAGGTATAAATGTAGACACTCAGAAGATTGAGGTCATGAAATCCTGGCCTAGACCTACCACTCCGACAGAGGTTTGTAGCTTTCTAGGCTTAGCAAGATACTACCGTAGGTTCGTAGAGGGTTTTTCTTCCCTTTCGGCACCATTGACAAAGCTGACGAAGAAAGTAACTAAGTTTCAGTGGATAGAGGCTTGCGAGCGAAGCTTCCAAAAGCTTAAGAACAGGTTGACCTTAGAGCCAGTTCTAACACTTCCAGAGGGTTCAGAGGGTTATGCCGTGTATTGTGATGCTTCAGGTGTCGGGTTAGGATGTGTCCTGATGCAACATGTGAAGGTAATTACATATGCTTCAAAGCAGTTGAGGAAGCATGAGAGGAATTATACGACCCAGGTCCTCGAGTTAGATGTGGTTGTCCATGCACTTAAGATATAACGGCATTATTTATATGGTGTTCATGTTGATGTATTTACAGATCATAAAAGCCTGCAATATATCTTCAAGCAAAAGGAGTTGAATTTGCGACAGAGGTGATGGCTAGAGTTATTGAAAGATTACGACGTTAACATTCTCTACCATCAAGGGAAAGCTAATATTGTAGCAGATGCTTTAAGTCGTCGATCTATGGGTATCTTAGCACATGTAGAGGCTGAGAAAAGAGAATTAGCTAAAGAGATTCATCAATTGTCTTGTTTGGGGGTTCGGTTAATAGACTCTGACGATGGTGGAGTTGTACTCCAAAATACTACAAAATTATCTCTCATAGATGAAGTCAAGGAAAGGCAGTACGAGGACCCAAAGTTGGTCGAGTTGAGAGAGCGAGTTCCGTAGTAGAAGAAGCCGCTGTTAGAGCTCAAGGAAGATGGGGTTCTCAAATACAGGGGTCGTCTGTGTGTTCCAAATGTAGCAGGGCTACGAGACAGGATTATGTCAGAGGCACATTATTCGTTGTACTCCATTCATCCTGGGTCGACGAAGATATATCATGACATTAAGGATGTGTACTGGTGAAACGATATGAAGAAGAACATTGTTGTATTTGTCGCCCAGTTTCCTAGTTACCAACAGGTGAAGGTAAAGCACCAGAAGCCCGAAGGGCTAATGCAGACTATAGAGATCTCGACATGGAAATGGGAGGCGATAAACATGGACTTTCTCACGGGTTTGCCTCGTTCTTATTGTAAGTTCGATTCTATATGGGTGATAGTCGATAGGCTCATGAAATAACCACATTTCCTACTAGTCAAATCTACATATACGGCCAAAGATTATGCAAAGTTATATATTAAGGAGATAGTGTGGCTACACGGAGTACCCGTATCTATTATATCTGACTGCGGGGCCCAATTTATAGCACATTTCTGGAGGTCATTTTAGAGAGGTCTAGGGACTCAGGTGAATCTCAACACAACTTTTCAACTACAGACTGATGGATAAGCCAAGCGCCTAATTCAGATGCTCGAGGATATGCTACGAGCATGTGTGTTGGATTTTAAAAGAAGTTGGGATGAACATCTACCTCTTATCAAGTTTGCATATAATAACAGCTACCACTACAACATCCAGATGGCTCCGTACGAGGCTTTGTATGGGTGTAAGTGCAGATCTCCTATAGAGTGGTTTGATGTTGGAGAATCTGGGTTACACGGGCCAGACTTGGCTCAAGAGGCTGTAAAGAAAGTAAAGCTTATCCAGGAGCGACTGTTGACAGCTCAGAGTCATCAGAAGTCATATTCTGACATGCGGCGACGAGACTTAGAGTTCAAGGTTGATGACTGGGTATTCTTAAAGGTGTCGCCTATGAAGGGCATGATGAGGTTTGGCAATAAAGGCAAGCTTATCCCACGGTATATTGGGCCATATAGGATTATTTGGAGAGTGGGCCGAGTAGCTTATGAGTTAGATTTGCCCTCGGAATTGGAGTCTGTCCATCCGTTTTTTCACGTATCTATGCTACGGAAGTGCATTGTGATTCCTACCCGAGTGGTGCCCACTGATGATGTACAGATCATACAGGACTTATCATACGAGGAAGTTCTAGATACCATCCTAGACAGACAAATCCACAAGCTACGAAATAAGGAGGTAGCCTCCGTGAAAGTTTTATGGAGAAGCAAGAACGCAGAAGAGATGATGTGGGAAGCGGAGGAAGAAATGAAGTCTAAATACCCCCACCTATTTCAAACTGAAGATATGGCTCGAGATGGGATACTTTGACACAGCTCTATTCAGGCCATTAGGTCATAAGGTAAGCTCTTATTTTTTACTTTCAGTATTTATGATTGACGACCGTGTGAGGCCAAGTGTTACTATTTATAAACATTGGCCATGCGTGGCATGTATACTATGTTTTCTAGCTGCGTGCAGGTTGGTTTTTGTCTAGTGTATGGAGGAGACTCTGGCAAAATTTTCCCAAGTCTCTAAGAGTAAACATTTGAGGACGAATGTTTCTAAGGGGGGAGTGATATTACACTCCATAATTTCGTACGAAAAAGTGCGTCGTAAGCAAACTAAGGTAAGACCAAAAATGAGATCATCTTTGAAAGTATATAAAGTAAGTCGTCATGTTACCTCG
The DNA here is from genome assembly GCA_000715115.1 of Nicotiana otophora. NCBI lineage: Eukaryota > Viridiplantae > Streptophyta > Magnoliopsida > Solanales > Solanaceae > Nicotiana > Nicotiana otophora. The sequence goes on from AWOL01S0133210.1 coordinate 26,556, forward strand.
GAGGTTACAAATATTGAAAATCATGAACAACAAGTACATAGTGGGTTGGAAGGTTGAGAAGCTAAAGGAATTGAAGAAAATAATGTTTCGTCAAAAGTCGACAAGTTGGGAATGTTACAAGCCATACCTCTGGGGTGAGACTAGGGTTCTTAACATGATAAGAGGGTTATGTTATGATTTATTTTAGTCTTATGATATTCATGTGTTAAGTTTTGAAGTCCAGCCAGTTGTGGAACAAAAGTCGATGAAAGTCGTCACATGTTACGTTCATAAGTTCCACTAAACTTTGGGTCAAATGTAACTGCAATTTTAATCCAATATACTTAGAGCTATGGGGTGTTCCACCATCAAATCGAAGATATATGAGTCTAGTTTTTAACGCATTAAACCGTTTGTCCATAAAACATCAGAGTAGAGATATATATGCATTTTGCGAGCATGCGCAGACTGCTAGGTGACAAGTAGGTGCATCACCTACTTGCTTAAATAAGAGGATTAAATATGCCCAAAAAGGGCTATTTCAGATCGGCCAAAGAGCCCATTTAGGGTCTTATCTCCTGAAATACAACACTCATTATATAGCACAATAACCAGACATAAACCCGTGCAAAAACAAAATCCTCCCAAAAATGGTACACAAACCTTTATTGATTTTCTCTCCTTTTCAAGTTCTAGTTGGAGGAAAAACCTAGAGTTTGAAGAACCAAGATAGGAGCTGAGTTATTAAAAAAATAAGGTAAGTTTACTGCTGTCTTTCATCCATTTTTCTGCTGGAAATGTATGGGAAGTCATTCTATAAATGTAAGAACTCACGGGACGGTGATTGGAAGCCGTGAGTTCGAGTTATTCAACTTGTAGTGAACTGGTTTGTGGGCTAATTTGTGTTGTTGTTGGATTGCGTGTTTTTCTACTGTTTTAGGGAGTTTTGGAGGAGAAAGGTGTGTAGAGATACCACATAAATGTAGGGTGGTGGGTTGGTCGTTCGTCGTAACATATTCGGGTTGTTTGACACTACTACGGTGGTCGTTTGGTGTATGAAGAGATTAGGGTGTGTTGGACTGTTTTGTATTATTTTGTGGTATATATAAGGTTGGAAAATAATATATATATATATATATATGTTGTTATTGTTGTGTTCTTGTGTTTGTGGTATTATATATTATTTAGAGGAAGTAAAGATTATTGGGGAGATGCTACCCATTTTAATATAAATTAAGCCTATCATTCGTTAGGCGATAGTTGTACCTTTCGTAACTTAATGATAGTATTATTATCGTTGTTGTAGATTAAGGTGTGAAAAGACGAGTTCAATGTGGATGTTGGAAAGATTGTGATAAGGTGTGTTAAGGCTAAACATTTCCTTCATTTTGGCATGATCTCATAACTACATGTATTTGATAACAAGACATAAAAGAGAAGTTCGTATTCCTGAATTTATTCATATTATCCTAGTCTCATAAGTTACAGTAGTCTCCCTTATTGGGACTTTCTATTCAGTTAAGTATTATCTTCTTTCAGTCAATATATATATATATACAATATTACAGTATTTTCACCACCACCAAGCTATAATCGATGGGCAGGCCCCTATTGGGCAACTTCTGATTAGATGGTATGTTATATACCGAGCCTACTGTGACCGAGCGCCAATGAGCGAGCCCAGGATGGCCGAGATACAGAGCCTAGTATGGTCGAGCACCTATGAACGATCCTACTATGGCAAAGCAGCTATACATACCGAACATTATAGGGTTGGACATCTATTTTACTTACAATATTGAGAGAGTTGAGTTAGTATCAGCAGATAAGTATTATATCATCTTTGACTCCCAGTTACTTTCAATTATTATATTATCAGTTTAGTTTCAGCTTTCAGTTATTCTATTGCTTTACATACTCTGTACATTATTTCTTATTGACGTCCCATTCCTGGGGACGCTACCTTTCATGCATGCAGGTTCGGAAAGACAGACTGGTAGACCTCCTCCGTAGGTGTTGTCCGTGATCTTCTTGATCGGTAAGCTCCACGTCCTTCGGAGTTTTCGAGTCAAGGGTTTTGAGTACATATTGTGTTTATATGTATATTTATTATAGGTATGTCAGGGCCCTGTTCCGACCATAGTACATCCATCAGTAGAGGCTTGTAGACATATCCTGTCAGTTAGTGTAGTATATTAGGCTTGTAGTCCTATGTATAGTTTTGTTGGTTTTCCAGCTGTAGTAGTTATGACGGCCTTGTCGGCCCATCTTTATATTGATGTTCAGTCAGAGCTAGTTTCCGTTTAGTTTAATATTTTGTTTCGCAAACTATCTTGCAATGTGGCCTATGGCCAAAGTATGACATTGTATGTTCAGAGTCCCTTAGTCGCAAGTTGGTACGCTAGGTTAAGTGAGAAATAGGGTGTCGATCTCTCCCCTGAAGTGTGGGGCGTGACATTGATCTCTACCTGTTCGACCTCTATCTCTAGCTGGTTGTGCTGGTGGAGTGGCAACTGGTGCGGCGACCATGGACTGAGAAGCCTGATGACCCAGTGGAATACGCGGAGCCTGAGTAGTCTGTGGAGGTGCACCCCTCTTGAGTTTGGGGAAATCCCTCACTATATGACGAGTGTCACCATACTCGAAACAAGCTCTCAGAGGACGTGGCTGCTGTGGCTGGCTCGAGCTTGATCGGCTAGACTGACCTATGAAGGCACCCCGTGCAGGAGGTGCACAAGACAATTGTGGTGCATAATAGGGAGCCTGAGGCCTAAGAGTGTCCGGAATACCGCTGGAGGCTGGAAGTGCTGAATGAACAGGGCGACTCAGATAGCCCCTACCATGACGAGCTGCAATTGGGCCACGGGTACCACTATATATGCCAGAATCTCGAGGCCTCTTGGCCTCCCTCTCCTCTCTCTCCCGAGTCCACATACCCTCCAATTTCCTAGCAATCCCCACTACCTGCTGGTATGCGATATTCGTCTCCAACTCTCAGGCCATCATAAATCTGATACCGGGGTTGAGCCCCTCGATAAATAGACGGACTCGCTCTCTAATGGTAACAACCAAGGCTGGTGCATGCCTAACCAAATCACTGAGCCGGACCGCATACTCCGACACGGTCATAGAACCCTGGCGTAACTGTTCAACCTCTGTGTGCCATGCATCTCTGAGACTCTGTGGAACAAACTCCCTCAAGAACATATTTGAGAACTGAGTCCAAGTGAGTGAAGCTTCCTCGGCCGGACTACCCAACTCATATGCTCGCCACCACTGATAAGCCGATCCCTTAAGTTGGAACGTAGTGAAAGCAACTCCACTAGACTCCACAATACCCACAGTACGGAGGATACAATGGCACTTCTCAAGAAAACCCTTGGCATCCTCTGGAAGTAGAAGGGTGGTACTTCTCATACCTCTCGAGCCTGAGCTGCTCCCCCTCAGAAACCGCTGCCCTAACCTCGGGCTAAACTGGGGTGACCGGGTGCACTAGTGTGACCTCTGGGACCTGTTCAACCTGGACCCACTGCTCTAGGGTACGGGCGGGAGTATGTGCTCCTCCTTTAGCCTGAGATGTGGCAGGAGCAAGCCCGCCTGAGCTAAAATGCCGAACATGCTCAGAAATTGGGCGAGGGTCTCCTGAAGTGCTGGGGAAGTAATAGGCATCTCAGGTGCTTGCTCTCCAGCTGGAGCTACTGGTGGCTCCTCTGTAGCAGCTCGTGCAGGTGCTCTGGCTGCACCACATAGACGTCCTCAGCCTCTACCCCGGGCCTAGTCTCTCGCGGCTCTAGCAGGGGGCGCGGGTGTCTAGTCATCTGATCCGGCTGTACGTGTCCTCACCATCTGTGATAGAATAGAAAGCCAGAAGTTTAGAATCCTAAAGTCAAATATTTCGCATGATAAGGAATCAAAAAAGTGAAGCTCTTCCTTCCATAGCCTCCTGAAGATAAGTACAGAGGCTAAACCTGCTTGTGACTCATAACACCTATGAACCTAGAGCTCTGTTACCAACTTGTCACGACCCCAATTTCCCTCTTTAGGATCTCGTGACGGAACCTAGTCCCTAAGACTAGGTAAGACTAAACAACATGCGAAAATAGTAAATAAAAGCTTAGAATTTCAAAACTCCAACAATATCGTAAATAAAACTGTAAACCCAATACGTAAAATTCCCAAAACCTGGTGAGATATAAGTTACATGCTCTAGATACAGTACTAAACAATTCTATACATCACTATCTATAAAAATATAAAGAAACAAGGAAGAGTAGGGTAGAAGGGGACTCTGAGGCTTGCGGACACGGGCAGGTGTACCTTGAAGTATCAAAAACCAATTATGCACGCTAGTACCGAGACTGAAAAGATGTACCTGGATCTGCACAAAACATGTGCAGAAGAGAAGTATGAGTACACCACAATGGTACCCAGTAAGTGCCAAGCCTAACCTCGGTAGAGTAGTGACGAGGCCAAGTCAAGGCCCTACTGGAGATAATAAGAAGTAAAACATAAGACATAATGATATAATGATAATGACAAAGGAAGTGAAACAATAAAGAATTTACGGAAGGTTAACAACATGGAATCAAGGAAATCAATACAATACGAAAGGAAGACAAGGATTTTACATGTTAAGGAAACAACAACCAAACAAATACAACAAATAGAAAAAAGATAAACAGGGGCACTCCCGAGGTATCGCCTCGTAGTCCCAAATCATAAAAGTAACTCACAATTTGTCCTTATATCACAATATTTTATCCCAGCTTATCATACCGCATGGCATCTAGTAGTTCCCCTACTAGTCACGCGTATCAAGCCCACCTTATTTCACCGCATGCGTTTCAACACCCAAACCTTATACAACCACATGCGTATCAATAATAACAATGGCACGGCATAAACCTCGTGCAGATAGTATCAACAGCACGAAAGAACCTCGTGCAAACCACTAAACAATCCTCTCAACAATAACATGAATGCCAAAACATAACAACTCAATAAAAATGATATTTCACAACTTACACTTTGCCTCAATAGAAACCTCGACCTTTGCAACTCAATACCAAACTCAACAGCAAAATACTCCAAGAACAACAATTTCAAGTAAAGGTTCAACAATTAAATAATGAATACAGAATAAAAGAAAAATAAGTAATTCAACTAAACATGTAGGACAATTTTCAAATAAGAGATACAACAAGTAGACATGTGAAATTAGACTAAACATGATGTTTATAACATATTTAAGTAACTCAATTAAAGAATGAAAGGAAATTACATAGCAAGAATCCGAAAATTTCATATTTGGCATGTGTACGCACTCGTCACCTCGCGCACACGACTTTCACATTTCACAATCATCACAACAATACCAAATCCTAAGGGTAATTTTCCCCAAACAAGGTTAGACAAGTCACTTACCTCAAACCACGCTAAATCAATCAACTAGAAGGTCTTTCCCTTTATTTTCTNTAAGTTACATGCTCTAGATACAGTACTAAACAATTCTATACATCACTATCTATAAAAATATAAAGAAACAAGGAAGAGTAGGGTAGAAGGGGACTCTGAGGCTTGCGGACACGGGCAGGTGTACCTTGAAGTATCAAAAACCAATTATGCACGCTAGTACCGAGACTGAAAAGATGTACCTGGATCTGCACAAAACATGTGCAGAAGAGAAGTATGAGTACACCACAATGGTACCCAGTAAGTGCCAAGCCTAACCTCGGTAGAGTAGTGACGAGGCCAAGTCAAGGCCCTACTGGAGATAATAAGAAGTAAAACATAAGACATAATGATATAATGATAATGACAAAGGAAGTGAAACAATAAAGAATTTACGGAAGGTTAACAACATGGAATCAAGGAAATCAATACAATACGAAAGGAAGACAAGGATTTTACATGTTAAGGAAACAACAACCAAACAAATACAACAAATAGAAAAAAGATAAACAGGGGCACTCCCGAGGTATCGCCTCGTAGTCCCAAATCATAAAAGTAACTCACAATTTGTCCTTATATCACAATATTTTATCCCAGCTTATCATACCGCATGGCATCTAGTAGTTCCCCTACTAGTCACGCGTATCAAGCCCACCTTATTTCACCGCATGCGTTTCAACACCCAAACCTTATACAACCACATGCGTATCAATAATAACAATGGCACGGCATAAACCTCGTGCAGATAGTATCAACAGCACGAAAGAACCTCGTGCAAACCACTAAACAATCCTCTCAACAATAACATGAATGCCAAAACATAACAACTCAATAAAAATGATATTTCACAACTTACACTTTGACTCAATNAGCTTATCATACCGCATGGCATCTAGTAGTTCCCCTACTAGTCACGCGTATCAAGCCCACCTTATTTCACCGCATGCGTTTCAACACCCAAACCTTATACAACCACATGCGTATCAATAATAACAATGGCACGGCATAAACCTCGTGCAGATAGTATCAACAGCACGAAAGAACCTCGTGCAAACCACTAAACAATCCTCTCAACAATAACATGAATGCCAAAACATAACAACTCAATAAAAATGATATTTCACAACTTACACTTTGCCTCAATAGAAACCTCGACCTTTGCAACTCAATACCAAACTCAACAGCAAAATACTCCAAGAACAACAATTTCAAGTAAAGGTTCAACAATTAAATAATGAATACAGAATAAAAGAAAAATAAGTAATTCAACTAAACATGTAGGACAATTTTCAAATAAGAGATACAACAAGTAGACATGTGAAATTAGACTAAACATGATGTTTATAACATATTTAAGTAACTCAATTAAAGAATGAAAGGAAATTACATAGCAAGAATCCGAAAATTTCATATTTGGCATGTGTACGCACTCGTCACCTCGCGCACACGACTTTCACATTTCACAATCATCACAACAATACCAAATCCTAAGGGTAATTTTCCCCAAACAAGGTTAGACAAGTCACTTACCTCAAACCACGCTAAATCAATCAACTAGAAGGTCTTTCCCTTTATTTTCTGACTCTGAACAGCTCGAATCTAGCCAAAACAATTTTATACTATAAATATAACCATAGAAAACTAATTTAAATAATAAAATTATGATCTTAGCAAAGAATTAAAAAATCGCCCCAAAAGGTCGACTCGGGCCAGTGTCTTGGAACCCTACCAAAAATTATAAAATTCGAATACCCATTCGATATCGAGTCCAACCATGCAAGAATTATCCAAATCCGACCTCATTTTGCCTTTCAAAACCCCCAAAACGTAGTCTAAGAGCTTCTGCACTTTTTCCCCAATTGCAAGCTCCAAAACACTAATTAGAAGATGTAATTAACAGTAGATTCATGAGAATTAATCAAAAACGAGTCAAGAATCATTAACCTAACAATTCCTTTGAACAACTCTCGAAATTGCGCCTCAAACCGAGCTCTCAAAGTCCCACAATGAATTATGAAATCAAACTTTCGAAAATGCCCTTTTCTGCCCAGCGACTTTCGCTTCTGCGGCCTTTGGATCGCTTCTGCGATGCCGCACCTGCGGAAAAGTCATCGCAGGTGCGGACTCCACTTAAGTCCTCGGATTTCAGTTATGCGGACCATGGCTCTCACCTGCGAGCCCGCTTTAGCGGAGAAAGAGACCGCACCTGCGGTCCTGCCCAAAGCCCCTCCTCCAGTTCTGCTTCTGCGGAGGAAATGGCCGCGCCTGCGGAGGTGCACCTGCGCCCAGGTGTCCGCACCTGCGAGCCCAGCCCTGGGCTCTCCTTTCGATTATGTGCTTCACCTTCTGCACCTGCGGTCAAACCTTCCGTTGGTGCAATGAAACCAGCATTCCTGGGACTTCAGCAATGAAGGTAAGTTAAAAATTCGTTTAAACCACACCGGGGCCCCCCGGGACCCCGTCCGAATATACCAACAAGTTTCAAAACACATAACAGACCTACTCGAGGCCGCAAATCACCTCAAACAACACAAATTCTACAAATCGCATCCCAAATTCAAGCCTATGAACTATGAACTTCCGAATTCCAAAACCGACGCCGATTTATATCAAAGAAAATCTGATTGACACCAAATTTTGGACACATGTCATAAATAACATTAGGGACCTCTTCCAACTTTCGGAATCGGAATCCAACCCAGATATCAAAAAGTCCACTCCCGTTCAAATTTTTCAAATCATCTGGCTTTCTAACTTTCGCCTTTTACGCTGGAACGACCTACATACCTCCAAACCAACATCCGGACACACTCCTAAGACCACAATCGCCCTACAGAGCTATTGGAACCGTCAAACTCTATTCCGGAGTTATCTTTATACAAGTCAAACTACAGTCAACTCTAATAACTTAAACTTCTAACTTAGGGACTATGTAATCCATTTCACTTTGAAACTCATCCGAAACCAAAACCAACCACCCCGGCAAGTCACGTAACCATAATTTAACATAGAGGGAGCATAGATTAGGGGATCAAAGCTAAAATACTCAAAATAATCGGCCAGATCATTACATGAGGGCTCGTCAAAACGAGCTCAACAATTGGAATGGGTAAGAAACCCAATGGTGAAGAAAGACCTTAAAAATTATTTCTTTTAAAATTTTTTAATAATAATAATAAAGAGTTTTCTAGTTTATAAGATTTTACCAAAGCAGTCAAAATCCTTTAATTATTATTGTCTCTCTCTTTCTTTTGCCGACCTGAACCTTTCTATTTTTATCCTTCCTCTTTCCACACCATGATAGCTTATTTTAAGTTTTTCCAGTCTTAATTTGTCATATCAAATTTATTCCTCATTCTCTTTTATTCCCTTTTCTCTGCAACAACTGTATTATTTGCTCACTAATTTCAAGTGGTTCCAATGCTATTTAAACTTCATGTTTTCCGTCTTCTTTCTCACAGTAGCTTTTCTTTTTCACTCATCTCAGGAAAAAAAAGATTTTTTCTTTTCTTTTCTCTGCACTAAGCCAATACCAATATCCCCATTGCCCAAAAATTTTAAACTCACATGGGACCAAGAAGAGACCCCAATAGTTCAAGAGGTAGGAGAACTGCAAATTATGATTCATCCAAATTTGTCTCTCCACTTGCACAAACCTGTTTTAGAGAAAACATTTATCGCAACGTTATTCTAGAGAAAGAAATGGAATTTTTTCCTACTGAAGGGAAAAGAGCGAGAAAGTTTTTGGGGCTTATTTACTATCACAATTGGACCAAATTCGCGCAACAACCTGATGAATTCATTCGTACTTATGTTCAGGAATTTACTCAAACAATGACAACGCTGATAATTGCACATGAGTACGAGGTAAGATCATTTACTTCTCTACCGATGTGATTAATACCCTATATGGACTTGATGAAGTAGATGACACTGTAGTAATTGGTATTCTTATTCATTCCAATATTGATGAAATGTTGATGCCCTTTATCCCTATGATATGGATTGGATTTATAAACAGAGTGGTGAGCTAGATTTCTTTAGAGGAATAAATATATATCGTGTTGGTAGAGCTTTATTATATTTTATTAACAATCGTCTTTTTCCATATCCAAACCATGATGAAATTCGAGCTAGAAGAGAAGCATTGATATTTGCAATATACAAAGGAATGTGGCTAAATGTTGGTAAGATATTTAATAAAAAACCAACTTATGCAGAAAAAATAACAGTATTAGATCATTTTACTTACCATGTTTAGTGACTACTTTGATAAAAAATGATAAGGTGATAATTTTAGAGGATTTGCAAAAGATCGTCCCAAGAGCTCCTATTACTATGGCTTTTCTAGCTAGCCAGGGAGACACAACTGGGCCACGTCATAAGGAACGAGCTTCCCTCAACCAAATACAAGTTAGAGAAGGTCATGAGTAGGTAATACAAGCTGCTTTAGATCCACCTCAAACAAGGAGAGAAAGAAAGTATGTTGTTGAAGGAGTTAGAAGACTGGAGGAGCAGATGATGACCATGATTGGTCGTGAAGAATAATTACAACATGATTGTCACGACCCCAAATTCTACCAAAGCCGTGACGACGCCTAACACTTCTTGCTAGGCAAGCCAACATTCAATAAACAGGAACAAACTTAATTAATATAAATAAATAGTCCCAACAATGTAATAATCATAAATAACTGAAGCCAATAGCAATAACACAACTAAAACCATCCCATGATCTAGTATCAACAAGTACATGAGTGCTATAGAAAATGTAAATATAGAGTCTGATCTCGAGATACAATACTGTCCGAAAGATAGAACAACAATAATATAAACCTAGAGAAAAGGGGCTTCAAGGCCTACGAACAAAAACATCAGCTACCTTGAAATCTCTGAGAACTAGTACCGTTGCCACTCGCTAGCAATCACCTCTCTCGACAGTACCTGAATCTGTGCAAATAGTGCAGAGTGTAGTATGAGTACAACCGACCTCATGTAGCCAATAGGTAACTAGCGTAATATCGGACTGACAGCAGTGCGAGCTTAGCAAGGTCCAGCATTTAAATTCCATTAGCCAATAATAACGATGGCTGAATAATAACGGTAACAGGAAAAGTAGCTCAAATAAATATTAAGTGCAACCTTTCACAATAAGAAAAAAATAAACATGATTTTCAAGAATAATAGTTAAGGTATAAGTTCTCCACATGAAACAACACAACATGTTTTTATCAATTTAACTATGTTTTCAGGTCCCACATCAAATAAAGACCTCAAGTACCAATAAGTATGAAGGAAGAAACACAACTCAGTACCTGCATGACAAGTATACATGTTAGAACTGATACTATCGCAGTTAAATCATCAAGTATGTCCAATCTCAACACATGTATGGTGCCTGGCATAAATGCCCTTCAATCATCACACACATAACAACACTCAACACT
>AWOL01S0133252.1:0-18951 GCA_000715115.1 Nicotiana otophora
TGTTTCCTCCCCAATTGCCTTGTTGATTACCCCAATTTTGGTTGTTGTTCCCCCAATTGTTCGAATTGTTGTTGTTTCCACTATTCCAATTCCCTTGGCCTTGGTTTCCCCGTATTGTTTTCTTGTGATCTCCATTGTTGATTTGGAGCATTGCTCCGTTGACCTTGGTAATTATTGGCATATAAAACTTCCTCACTTTGATCATCATAAGAATTGTCTTGATTGTAGCCACTACCACTCTGCTCAAATTGCTCTTGATTTCTTTGCACTTGTTGACCACGCTGTCTTCTTTTGTTGACCATTACATTCACTCCTTCCATGGCGTTTACTTGCTTTGGCCCTTGAACCTGAGCCTTTGCTAACTGGTTCATAGTAGTTGTTGATTCTGCTATGGCTTGTCCGTGATCATGAAATTCCTTGTGAAGTTGGATGACATTAGGGTCACCCTGAGGAACGTTTGCCCGACTTTGACAAGCTGAGGAGGTGTCCACCATCTCATCTAGAATTTCACATGCTTCTGAATATAGCGTGTTCATGAAGTTACCCCCTGCCAGCTGATTAACCACACACTGGGTGGTTGTGTTGATACCCTTATAAAATGTTTGCTGGATCATTGCTCAGTCAAATCATTGTTGGGGCATTCTTTTACCATTGTCCGGTACCGCTCCCAGATTTCATGTAAAGGTTCATTTGGCTCTTGTTTAAAGGCTAAGATCTCATCCCTCAATGTTGCCATATGACCCGGAGAGAAAACCTTTGCTATGAACTTCTCAGCCAACTCATCCCACATGGTGATGCAATGGTTGGGAAGCCTCTCAAGCCAATCCAAAGCCTTCCCTCTAAGTGAAAATGGGAGAAGCCTCAATCTCAAAGCGTCCTCAGATACATTCGTCTGCTTGCTCCCCCAGCATGTGTCTACAAAACCTTTGAGATGCTTATATGCGTTCTGATGTGGATTTCCGGTGAATAAACCCCTTTGCTACAATAGAGTCAGCATGACATTGGTTATTTGAAAATTTTTCGCCCGAATCCGGGGCGGGATAATTGCACTTGCATAGACTTCATTGGGTAGCACCCGGTGTGCTGCCCTTGGAGGAGATGGGGGAGGGTTTGGCACGTTGTCTTGAGGAGGGTGGCCTCTTCTTTGTACTTGAGGTTCTAGGTTCACCTCATCCACATCATTTTCATCTACCTCCTCCCCCGAGGAATATGTTCGAGAGCTTCATTATGAGCCATTTCGTACCTAGAGCAATTGACACATAAAAATTAGAAAACGGAAGAAAAGAAAAACACACACACAAATAGTTAGATAGATAGCTAAAACCGTCTAACTCCCCGGAAATGACGCCAAAAATTGATCGGTGCCAAACCTACACCACTATTGAGTAGCGAGGATGGTTGATGCAGTTTTACCCAACAAGGTCGGGATCGATTTTTACAGGAAGTTAATTAATTTGGAATTAGGTATTTATCTAAATCTAGATGTGTGTGTTGTTCCTAATTGCACTTCCAAACATGATAGTGTTGATTCTACTTCTATTTATATTTCTATTGTATGCTAAGATTAAAGCTAAGTACAATATTTTTCATGATAGCTTTCAAGTGTTTAAAAAGACTAGGGTATTGACTTCTGCCTAGGTGGATATCTAACGGGTATCAAGAATCTAGGGCGAGTTTGATTTGATGGGGGTCGTAATATAACTATCACACTCAAGTACTCACTCTATACCTCTCGGTAGTTTGAGTGATTTTGTCCAATTTGGCTTTCTCAAGACCAAATGGGTATTCATGCAATACAAGTGATATTAGCTCAAGTCGGGTATTACTATCTCTAGGTTTAACCCTTTTATTGGGGCTATCAATTTCTTGAGTTCACCTCAATTCCTTGTTAGCCTAGTTTTTCTAGACTTAGTCCCTCTTTCTCAAGAAGAGCCTAAGTCACAAAGGCATGAATCAGTGTTTGCAGCCACTAATTCAACAATTCTAGCATGAACTAGGCTAAATATCACCAACCCATAAACAATCAAGCCCTAAAATTCAAAACCCATTAAATACTCATACTAGGGTTAGGTCACAACCCTATCTATGGGTCTAACTACTCATAATAATAGCAGAAATCAAAGATAAAGAGAAGATATAATCCATAATATTAAATGAAAAGATAAAAATCTAATGTTATAAGGTAAATCTTGTACAAAATTGCCCAAAAGGGAAAACCTAGCCATCTCATGTATTCAGCAAAAACATAACCTAACCTAAAATTAATAAAAAGATCTATTTATACTAAGCTGAAATTTCGGGACAAAAATACCCCTATGAAAGTTTCGCAGCCGCGTAATTCTGACCGGCCGCACACTTGCTTTCACAGCCGCGTAATTCTGATCGCGGTCCGTATTTCTTCACATCTGAACCAGGGTTGAACCTTGTTTTGCAGACCGCGTAATTTTCACCGCGTCTGCGTGAGAGACTTCCGCGGCCGCGTAACTTTGACGCGGACCGCCCTTCTCATTTTTGCTTTAATTATGCACTCTCTAAACCTTAGCAACCGCGGTCCGCAGAATTCCCATCGCGGTCGTGCTGGTACTTTCGCGGCCGCATTTTCTTGTCGCTGTCCGCGTTTATGTTTGTGCCCAAAAAATCATCTCTCTGATTCTTCATATCGCGGACCTCAAAATAATGGCCGCGTCCGCGTTGATACTTTCACAATCACACTTTTTTGTCGCGGTTTGTGTTCTACAACTCTTGGCCCTGTCTTGGTTTTTGTTCAAGTTTTGACTCCTTTATGAGTTGATTATGGCTCCTTTGGCTTATTTTGAATAATCCCTGCAAGCAAGCATATTAAGTTAGTTTCTGAGAATACCTTCACGCATTTTTGGCCCAAAACAAAAGTAAAAGAGAGCAATTAATAGGCTAAAATCCCTACTTATCAGTTTTTCAAGTAGACGGCGAAAGAAAGACACAAATCTGAAGAGAGAAGTCACAGTCTCTCTCCCTAACATGGCCCCACCCCTATTCACTCACCACTACGAAAACTGCCCAACCCACCGGATCACACGGTAGCACCAATGGATATCGAAGCTTCTTCAACGAAGAACTCCTTCAAAGAAATCCTGGAAGACAACCACTTGACAAAGTCAAGCGTCTACCATACAAGTTACCGCCAAGTGGAGGCAGCTCTGAAAGCTCTATTGGAAGAAATAAATTGCGGAGGAAATCCTCTTAACCCATGACCAAAAAATAAGAATCTACCACCTTTGGAGATTCTCAGTGATCATCAAGGTATTTGGGAAGAAGATTCCCTATCACCTACTCAAACCAAAGCTACAACAACTATGGTGCCCCTATGAGCACCTAACTTTTATCGACTTGGGTTGGGCTTTTTTATTCTGAAGTTTCAAGAAAAGATCAATATGGAAAAGGCCCTGCACAGAGGCCCATGGTTCGTTGTGGGCCATTTCCTCGCAGTCCGAAATTGGGAACCCAATTTTGTTTCGAAAAAGTCCAAGATCCAATCCACAGCCATATGGATCAGACTGCCCGAATTACCTACAAGAAATTTACATAGAATACAACCCTTTAAAGACTTATTTATATTTCCTACAACTGTTTTAACAAAATTACTTTTAGTACAATTTATTTTTAAATCTTATCTTTTTTATTAAATTATGTACAACTTTTCATATCCTAAAATCTCTCCCTTGAGATTTTCTCTCACTTAAAAGATATCTCTTTCTGATTCTCTCTCACCTAACGTATCTATCACTATCATTTCCCCCCCTCCCCCCCCTTCCCCCCAATTTTTTAAGTAAAAGATTCTCTCACTTAAAAGATATCTCTTTCTTCATCCCATATACTTTGTGTATGTCAAAATGCATAGAAACATTGGTAGCTTACTTTTGAAAGTTGATCCACTAGCATGAGTTAATGGTGAATGTGTCGAATTTGTCACATTCAGGTATAGTGGGACGAGTAAAACGCCGAGCCCGAGTTTGTCTTGCTTGGGCTGAAGCAATAAAGAAAGGGATGTTTAAAGGAGACACTGATTCTTTGGCCAAAGTCTCCACATTGAATGTTTGCTTAGGATGCCTAGTTGGTGATGAAAGAGTTAGCGTTACAGGGGCACTGTTTGATATTCGTAATGGAGGAAGTGATGAAGGAATGACATTATTCGTAATTAGGGCACTATTTTTTGACAATGTATTATTTTATATTATATATACTATATATTGTGTTATTGTATATTTTAATCATATATTATTATATACATTTAATAATATATACATTATATTTGTTTCCCCAAGTTTGCTTCTTCTTTATCACTCCATCAGCAAAATGTATTTACTTCCCCCAACTTTTTATACAATGTATTATTGTATATTATATATACTAAATATATGTTATTATATCTATTTTAATTATATATACAAACATTGAACTGGAAAAAAAATTATTAACAAATATATTATATACAGTATAATATATACATATATATGTATTACTGTATATTTTCTTTGAGATTTTCAAGCCTAAAACATATTCTTATATCTCTCTCTTGAGATTCTCTCTCATTTAAAACATATCTATCCATATTAATTTTTTTCAGTTTTTCCATTAAAGGATTCGAATATATCCCAATGTCTCAAACCTCTTCCCCATTATTAAAAAATATATCTCATGTATAATAATAATAATAATAATAATAATAATAATAATAAATATAGTATATAATATATTTTATAGTATAAACTTATATGAAAATGTATATAAGTATACAATACAGCATACCTTCATTGTATAGTACTATCACTTTAGTTCATCTGATGTATATATTGAGCAAAACAAATCTGATGTATATATTGAGAAAAACAAATCTGACATATACTACTAATAAATATCGTATACAATATATGATATAATATAAACTTATATGACATTGGTATAAGTATATAATATACAACATATCTTTTATTGTATAATACCTCTTTAGTTTATCGGATGTATACTACTAATAAATATAGTATACAATACATTATATAATATAAACTTATATGACACTTAGTATATATAATATCCAATACATCATATCTTTGTTATATAATTGCAGGTTAGTTCGCATTGAATTATTTTTGTATTAAAGTTTACATGCTATATATTGATTATGATGTATTTTGTTTCGTTTTTGTTTTTGAGTAATTTTTACTTAAAGATTATTTCTCCTACTACTAGAGAAGTAGAATTTGATAAAGAATGGATTGTTTGTTGAGAATGTGGTGGAGAAGGAGAATACAAATAAAAAGGCAATGGAGAATTTTTCCTATTTAGTTTCTTTATTTATAGGAATTGCGATGGAGTATTTTCAGGGAACATTTAATTTTATTAAATATGTTTGATATTCAGTTTACTCATTTATAGGAAGCTATTGTATTTAAGAGCTATTTTTTTATCCTTTCACCGTGTTTAAGTTGTAGAATATGCTAATTACTTTATAGGTGTAGATTATGAAATATTTTATGATTCTACATGTATTTATGTAAACTTCTCATTACCCACCGAGTTCTACGATAAGGAGATTCTAGAAAGAGTGGGAAGAAAAGTGAAAAAATTATTGAAGATCGATACTTGCACGTCTGCCACTCTCACAGACAGATATGCAAGAATTTGCATCCAAGTTCCCATAGGCATCCCACTTGGATCTTCCGTCGTAATTGGAGAGCACAGACAACATATCGAATACGGGGGGAGGGAATCTTGTGTAAGGGGTATGGGAGGATAGACCACACAATGGGGAAGTGCACAGCTAAACAAACTCTGGAACCAACGGAGAAGCCGGAATCATCCACGGTGGAACCACAACCATAGGGAGGCAGCGATTGGATTACAGTGGAGTTCCCAAAACGGACCAGAAGGAAAGCAAGAGCATACCATCCACCAAAAGAAGAACGCATGCTTGAGAAAGCAGATGGACGGGAGAACAGCCTTGTATCACCGGCGACAGGTACGTTTACCGTCCTTGGGGACTTGGGGGAAAATATGACCAGGGCTGAAACCCTAACGGGCCAAAAATCCCAAGCCCAACGAAAAGACAATGGGGCCAAGACCTTGTTCCCAGATAGGCCAATGGACTTAGGTCTAGAATGGGATAGTCAAACACACATTGACCGAGTATTAAACCCTTTTGAGGTTAAATCATTTAGCCCAAAACATGGGCACGTGCCCAAATCCAACACTAAGAATGGGCACATGAAGGCCACATGCTAAAATCAAACACGCTCCTCTCTGAAAGACCATGTGTTCCAAGGAAAAGCGGTAACAACTAATAGAGGTAAGTTTGATATAACCGCCTCTAACCCAAAAATGATACCAACTAATTTCTCTAAGGGTAATATCATGGGGTCCATGACTTGGGTCAAATCCACAAGCCCCGGCCTCAGATTTGATAAAAGGGAAAGAGAGCTCCTTTCTCTGAGAGAGCTACCCACTCAGAGCTCTACCTCTCCTCTCCTATCCATTTGACCCTTCAATTGAATTTACAGTACCCAACGCCTCCGAAAGATTTGTAATAATGGGGAAATCTTGTGCACAAAACCTAACTAAGGCAAATGAAGCCTTAAAAACTACTAAAGTGATGCCTTCTACAATCCAACTCTCTTCTACTTCCATCTACTCCGATAGAAAACAAACAGAACAACATGCAAACTCCCTCCCTTCCCCCCCAAGACCCAGAACGTAGAGGAGGAACCAGTGCCTCTAATGGTGACAACAGTCCCACTACCACCAGACCACCTCCTGGATGGAAATGGCATTGCAGGGAATAGCCTTTCCACTGACCCCTTCAATAGGATCTTTGCTAATCACTGTGGCAATCTAGAATCATCATTACTTAGCCAAGGTAGTCACTGTATGCCTCAATCATGCAATATTGAACTATGGGCATCAACTGTGGCTGGCAACCTTGGTACAAGCCCAGGTACCACTCAGCCAACAAATAATGACACCAAACTAGTTGAGTGCACTGATGGATTAAATCAGCCACTCCCTACCCTGGAGGAGATTGTAAGCCTCCCATTCTCCCAATGGATAATAGCATGGACCATGACCCCACCATCAAGGGAAACTCAAATGACAGTATCAGAAAAGGTCCACGAGCACCTTCAAGCCTCCAACTCAGAGCTGGAGGCCCTGATTGCAAAGTCGGGAGTGCCAAAAACAAAGGCAATACTTCTACAACAAGAGGAGTTAATAAAGTTCAGAGGGCCTGGGGGAGAAATGCTTATCGCGCTATGTCCAAGGAGCATGAAACTATGTGAAGTAAGCCTAAGGTTAGCCTTAAATCCTAACTCATGAGACTCAGTTGTAAGACTAACCCAGTTCTGATTCAGGAAGACAAATAGGCCAGCCCTGTACAAGTGAACCTGAAGGCCAATCCTGTGAAAGAGAAGGCCAAATGCCTGAAAAGAAAGTCCCCGCCACACCCCAAGCTGTTAATGAATTTCATTATTTGGAATGAAAAGGGTGCCAACAGTAGTGAGTTTAGGCAGCACTGTGCTGAGATAGTCAAAATGCACAAGCCTACTATGCTACTTCTCCTAGAAACAGGGATAATGAAGCATAAGCATCTGATTCAAGAACTGGGATTCTCTGGGTAATCCAAAGCCCAGCTATTGGCCTATTTGGGGGCATAGTCATCATGTGAAAGGATGATCTACTCAAAATTGATAAAGTCTCCACCACATCCCAGGGAATTACTGTCATGGTCAAGGTAATCCCTCTTCCAATTCTTTACATTTAACCGTTGTTTATGCTAGTAATACTTATGTACTTAGGAGAAATATCTGGCAGCAAATCAGAACTATCCCTGATAATTATCAGGGGAACTGGCTAGTAGGGGGACTTCAATTAAGTCCTGAGAGGTAGAGACAAGTATGGGAGAAATTTCATCTCTGCCCATAGGGCTAATCTCTTCTGGCAATGCATAAATCAACGTAAGCTGGTTGACCTTGGTTTCAATGGTAGCAAATTTACCTGGACTAACATGAAATATAAGAATAGGAATCAGTTAATCTTGGAAAGATTAGACAAATGTTTTGCTAATAAGGATTGGATCCTATAATTCCCTTATAGTACAATTATCCACCTTCCTAGAACTCACTCTGATCACTGCCCTATGCTTATTAATCTTTGGTTCATGCCCATCAGTCTCTCTAAACCATTTAGATTTGAGCCCATGTGGTGCAGTCACCCCTCCCTCACCAATGTGGTGCAACAGGCCTATGAGGGTAACTATAACATGATTGAGGGAACTACCAAATTCCAAGACTAGGTTACTACTTGAAACAAGAAAGCTTTTGATAATACCTTCCATTAAAAGAAATACTTACTAGTTAGGCTAGGAGGTATCCAAAAATCCAATGCCTACCCCTTCAAACCCTACCTCGAGAATCTAGAGAGTCAACTCCAAGAAGGCTATTCAGCCATTTTGAGAAGTGAAGAGGAATTATGAAAAACTAAATCTAGGATAAATTGGCTTATGGAGGGAGATGCTAATACAAAATTCTTCCACACCTCCACTCTCATCAGGAAAAGAAGGAATAGGATTTTGGCCCTCCAAAGTGAGGCAGGGGATTGGATAGATGACCATAAGGGTATTGAAAATGCCATATTCCAGTTCTACTCATTCCTATTCACCACTGACCACCAATCCTCCATCAAGGGTGGAGATACCACCCCTTATGACTCTCATACCCTTTCACATAGGGATCAGAACATTTTTAGTGCTCCCCTAAGAAATAGTGAGATAAAGATTTCTTTATTCTCATTCAAACTTTCCAAAGCCCCTGGGCCTGGTGGCCTACACCCAAGGTTCTACGAAAAGTACTGGAATGTTCTTGAGGGTAAGGTAACCAGCTTTTGTAAGCAGGTCTTTCACACCCTTGAAATGAACCCTGAGGTTAACACCACTCATCTGTGCCTAATCCCTAAATTTGCAAATACAACTGTGCTGAAGAACTTCAGACCTATTGGCTTATGTAATACAATGTACAAACTTATCACTAAAATCATTGTTAATAGAATTAAGCTTATACTTCCCTCTATCATAGGCCCTAGCCAAGCCACCTTCCTGTCTAATAGGAGGGCCTGTGATAATGCCATTATTGTGCAAGAATACATTAGTCACTTTAAGAAAATGAAAGGCAAAAATGCCAACATGATCCTAAAATTGACCTGGAGAAGGCCTTTGATAGGTTAGAATGGTCCATTATCAGAGACACGCTGTTTTCCTTTGGTTTCCCTAGCAGGACCACCAAGCTGATTATGTCCTATATTTTCACCAGTTATATCTCTATGCTTGTCAACGGGAGTATGACTGAGTATTTTAAGCCTAGTAGGGGCATCAGACAGGGAGACCTTATGTCTCCCTACATCTTCATAATGTGTATGGAGAGACTATCCAAAAACATTGATGCAAAAGTGCAGATGACCTTACTCTCTTTGCTAGAGCAAACACCAAGAACTGTAATATATTTATTGAAACTCTTCAGGAGTTTAGTTGTACGTCTGGCCAAAAGGTAAATAACATCAAGTATAAGGTTATCTTCTCCATAAATTACTACTAAGAGAAAGTAGATAGACTAGCCAGGATATTTATCATTAAACCCAATCTCTCTTTTTGTAAGTGTGTGGGCTTTCTCATCTTCCACAAAAGATCCACCAATATAGACTATTAGTTATTTTATCATTGATAGCATGTAGACTAAGCTTGCAGGCTGAAAAACCCATTTTCTGAATATAGCTTGGAGAACTATACTAGATAAATCCTCTCTTGGGTACATCCCTGGCCATGTCATGCAATATATTAAGCTTCCAGCTCATGTGTGCAACCAAATTGACATAATTCAGAGAAATTTCATCTGGGGTACCATTGCAGCTAAAAGCAAAAAATGCACCTAGTTGGGTGGAAAAATGTGACAAAGCCTAAGGAAGAGGGTGGTTTGGGAGCGCAAACAACTGAAAACAGAAACATTGCCACCCACACTGGCCTGGCCTGGAGGATGTACAATAGTACAAATGCTATGTGGGCCAGGGTGCTGTTCCACAAGCATTTGTACTAGCTGAAACCCTTCTAGGCACATTGCCTCTAGGACTTGGCAAAATGTCAAAAATGGCTGGTATATCTGTAGTAAGGCTACTAGGTGGGTAGTATATAAGGGGGATAAAATTAACCTTTATGGTGACAGATGTATCCTTGGTATGGAGTCCCTTAGGAGCATTATCAATGGTCCACTCAACAAGGGGGAGGAGAGTTTGAATGTAGACACATGCTACAATGAGAGTCACTTAAACATTAGTAATATCTCCTTTGACCTCCCTGAAGTGGTAGTTTCTACTATCAATTTTATTTTTGTTAATCCCAACTCTGGGAATCTGGATAGGATGGTTTGGAACCAAACTGATAGTGGCCTCTTCTCAATCAAAACTGCCTATACCTTCATAAGAAGTCTGAACCATCATCAGGACCACAACTTTGGGAAAGACTTAAACTGGGCATGGGGCCAAAAATTGCCCAACAAGATATAATACTTTCTTTGGTTAGTAACCCATGCTAGGCTCTCTACAACTAAATACCTCCACTCAGGGGGTATGAATCTAAACCCCATGTGCTTCTTCTGTAACAAGGGGGAAGAAACAATTGAACACATGCTCTTCAAATGTGACAATGCTAACCAATGCTGGCAGAAGTTTGCTGAGCAAAGCCATTCCAACCTCAGCATCCCAAACCTTGTAATTAGCCAAGCAAACTGGTGCACACTTTTAACAAGGTTAAGCACCAACCCTTCAATGACATTCTCAAATGGGAACACTTAATCCTTTTCTGCCTTTGGCAAATTTGGATAACCAGGAACATCAACAACTTCAACCGTATGAAGGATCTTGTTTCCTTTTGAGTGGCCATTAACAAGGCTGCAGGATTCATGCACATAGCAATAGGAAGAAAAGAGTCCAGACACGGTACTATTATCTCTATTAAATGGAAGCTCCCAGGACGGGGTTGTTACAAGCTAAACACTGATGGTGCTTACAATACAAAAAAAATAATATGGGGAATAGCAGGGGTAATTAGAAATAACAATGGGGATTGGGTAACATGGTTCATGGGAAAAATCAAGTACACAAATACCCTCCATTACGAGCTAACAACTTTCTCGCAGGGCCTAAAAGTGGCAATATCAAACAATCTAGTGCCCTTAGATGCCACTGTGGACTCGACAAAGGTAATACAATGCATAAACAATGGTCATCTGATATATGATTCACTGATTTGTGAATGCAGATCTCTCCTAGCAACGCTGAGTCATCCACCAATAAACCACACATTCAGAGAGGCAAATAGAGGGGCAGACAAGTTGGCAATAGAGGCAAGGAAGCAGTTGGGAACATGAATTAACTTTTTGGTAGTTCCTCCGGTGTTTGTCAATGAAGTACTATGGGCAGACACCCTAGGAACTATTTTTGAAAAAAACGTTAAAAGTTGTAATATTGTACATGTAATATTGGACTACTCACTATTTGGTACAATGGGCTTAACTACTCAACAGCCCAATGTAAGAACAATCTTCACTTAGTATTATAATTTAGTATCTATCTTGACCAAAAAAAACAAAAAGACACAAATCTAATTTTGGACCTTTGTATAACTAAAGGATTCACATTAGTAGTCTTCCAACCGGCAGTGAAGAGTGCCAACATATATATCGTGTCCCTTATATCTGAAAATGTGAAGAGATTTTGGTTACGAACAAATTTATAAACTTGCTTGTAAGACTGTTTATCTCAATTCTCAAGGTAATGAAATATATTCAATGAAATCAAATTTCCTCTTCTACACTCAACTACTCCCTCTTATCCCAATTCATCACCGTATTTATGTATAGTACATTAGATACATGCATATACTATATTTAATATATATTATAGATATACTAATAATATATATTTGGTATAATGTACGAATATAAATAATAAATGTGATATATTAATGTTAATATAAATGATATATATTATGTATACTATGTATATAAATAGATTATGTAAAACATATATTGATGACATATATATATACTATACATACATAATATAAAGAACATTATTCCAAATGTAAAAGGGTATATAAATATTGTGTTTGCGTGCGTGTGTGTGTATATATATATATATATATATATATATATATATATATATATATAGATAGATAGATAGATATAGAGAGAGAGCTAAGGTACTTACAAAGAAATAAAATCAAAAAAAAAAATTAATTGAAAAGTAAAGTTTGGTCAAAGCCCATATGCCATCATTACCACATTTTTTGTATAAAATGAATGAAATTTACGCTTCTAGGGAAAAAAAAACGTGCAAGGATATTATAGCTTGGAAAGGCCAAAGGAGAAGGAAATTGTTTAGGAAATAATGGATTGTATTTTATATTTTTTTTTTCTAGAAAAGAATAAGAGACTATCCTTATCTATTAAAATATTCTTATGCGAGAATTTTCTTAGTAATTGGAATTCATGAGTTTTGTCAAGTGAAATTGGTGACGAAAATGCAGAAGACATCGGTAATGGAGGAAATTGGATAAGGGAGAAAGAAAAAGGGAAAAAAAAAAGAAAAGAAAAGAAAAAAGAAGAAAGAAAAGAGATAGGTAAAGAAAAAAGTACTAATAAAAAAGAAATAGTGTTTGTAATATGCTTTAATACAATTACCGAAAGAGCTAATTAGTTTGGGTGAATTCCGTTTCGAAAATGGCATATATGGGCCAACTGTGTAACTCTAAGGGCATATATGGACCAACTATGTGACGGTAAGGGCATATTTGAGTTAAAGTATTAACGAAGGACAAATGTGCTCAATTTCGTATAATACAAGGGCATATTTGGACCTTTTCCGTTTTTTCTATTACCATAGATAAGGATAGTCTCTTATTTTTGGGTGTTTGGTTTAGTTGGAGACTGCACTATTATGGAATATTTCGAATCAGTTTCCTAGTTTGTAGGAAATCTACTGTATTTGAGGTATAACATGTACTATGTTTTTGTGGTAGAATATGTTAAAAAATTATGAAATATTTTTTGAATTCATGAGTAAGTATGAAAATTCCCCTTTCCATTTTTCTTTCTTAGGGCCTATTTGAACAAAACGTCAAAACCTCAATAAAAGAATATGAAAAGGTAGTAGTATAAAATACTGGAATAAGATAAATGAGGGAAGTTTACTCCTTATCTTGTCCTCCTTTGTGTTGGGCACAAGTAGGAAACCAGATTAAGCTTAAAACTAGTAGACTCACAAACACAAAGACATCATAATCAAGGAACGACGAAGCAGGAATTTATGCAAGAGAATTCAAAAGTAGCAATGTTTGAACATCCTTTGCTACTTCATTAGAATTTTCTCTGATATATAACTAAACGAATTGAATTCCCCTTTCTTCAACGTAGCTCAGCCACTGGGTACACCGTACAGATGATCCCATCTTAGTTTAAAAACCAAATATTTTAACCTCAACGTTTATGCTTACTCCAGATTGGTATGGCGTGCTCGCACAGCCTCAGAACTCTGCTTCAAAACTTCACCCAACTTATAAACCACCATCTCAAACAGCACAAACATAGCTCCTTCGTATAAACTCCCCATCGGAAGCAGCGGCTTTTCCTGCTCCACGTTATCATCAGCCATTGTCTGAGCCGGAATATGAGCAACCACACTCGCGTACTTCACAGAAGATCCAGATTCGGGCTGAGCTGTCAGCAACAGCACACGAGCACCGTTGGATTTCGCCACACCACAGATTGCATCCACGGTGGAGAAACCTCCTGGGCCGGCGGAGGCAATTAGGAGGTCCGGCGGCCCAATTAGAGGAGTATTCATGTCGAAGACGCAGTGGGCTGATAAACCCAGATGGAAAAGCCTCATTGATAGGGCCTTCAGCATTAACCCTTCACGGCCCACGCCGTACACGAACACCTTGCCGTTGCGGGTAGCAGCGGCTGCGATTTCTTGTACCACAACTTCCAAGGCAGGGGTTCTTGTGCTGGTGTTGGAGAAGACAGAGCTTATCTGATTGCATATTTTGGAAGCTAGTAGAGTTGACTCTCTTGGGTTTGATTCCGCCATTTAACACCAAACTCTCTCGGCAATTTCTATTATCTACTCACTTATTCAACAGAGGAAAAATCCAACTCTAGCGCCTGTTTATATCCATAGCAAAGATTTTTACTACTACATGGATAGATATAACTCGCTACTAAGTTGAGACCATATAAAGTGTCGGCTAAAACGGCCCAAGATAATATTGTTTGTTTTAGGCTAAGGCAGAAGGCCGCATGATTTTTCACGAAATACCTCGTTTTTTTGCATGTTTTCTTCAAAGCTACGAGTCAAGGGCCCAAATTGGCGATTTTATTTTTATTGGAACCGTGTTTTGTTCAAGTCTTTGGAGTATTAAAGGTAGAGTTGAAATATTACTATAGTAGCTAGTATTTATTGCAAAATTCTTTAATATACGAGTGAAAATCCACAAATATATCCGATCAATACTACATTTTTTATCAATCTGGCAAACTGAATTTGTTCCGAAACACTTTACATTGTTAAAAAAAACAAGAAACGGTTATTACCCTCTTTTACATTAATTTTACTACTCTAATTGGGTAAGTGTTAATTAAGTGAAACCTTCAAGAAAAAGATAGCACGCAATTTGGACAAAGTTACTGTGTCTTTCTGAAGATGTGTACAAAAGTAGTAAGAACCCGGAACTATTTAAAAATACTGGAAATACAATAACACCGAAAACAGTCCACATTTTAGGACATTATCACAGAAAACTAAAGTAAACCTAACTAAAAGTTACAAAACTCAATAAGATAAACTGCAAAATGCAGCGTACGAAAATTTGGATTTCAGAATATTATCTAAAGCCAAAAAGTGATGGCAGAAACAGAAATCTAACTGAAGATGTTCCATTCTATATGTCAGAACTTTATCATCGTAAAGGTTAAGACCTTTATACATTTACAAACAGAAGTTGAGCAGATATAAACAGAAGGAACATGGAAGTAAGATCAAATCAACAATGTACTTGTGGATGATCTAAGCTCGATGGGCTGGGAAAAAAATACTATTTAGAAGTGTCCATGCTGCCTTCCTCAATCTCTATGTCCTTAACCGCAGTAGTCAATGATGATGATGAATCAGACCTCCCATCCCTTTTCTCAAGATCCTCATCCTCACCGTTTGAGGCTTCTTCAAGAAAGGAGCCCTTTCGACGGAGTTCTTTGACTCTCCTATACTCATCATAGTGTGCTCGCCTGTGCTCCTTGAAGCTCTTTCCCTTTTCTGATCCAGAATCTGTTACATCACAGAAAAATTATAAATAGGGTTTGCATTCAATATAAATCATGAACCAATTCCAACAAAACTACCAGTACACAATACACCTGAGAAAAGAAAGGAAATAAACCGGGGTGGGCCGGGAGGTTGCGTGTGTGTGGAGGAATCAATCGTTTGAAAGGCCTCAGTTGATCAATTAATGTATGGATAAGGGTAAAACTCAGAAGTAAATGACCACCTCTCCCTGCCTCTCATCCAATCCAACCCCCACTCATCAAATCAAAAGGAAAGGAAAAAAGAGAAG
Source organism: Nicotiana otophora (assembly GCA_000715115.1). Taxonomy (NCBI): domain Eukaryota; kingdom Viridiplantae; phylum Streptophyta; class Magnoliopsida; order Solanales; family Solanaceae; genus Nicotiana; species Nicotiana otophora. Next base: position 15,680 of record AWOL01S0133252.1, read on the forward strand.
AAAATGGGTTTGTACACAGACAAATCAAATCAAACCTGCATCATCTTGGTCCATGACATCAGCTTCATCCTCAGATGATGTCCAGCCAGACCGTTGGGATTTATTCTTACTGGAAGAAGCCACCTCATTCAATGCACTGCGTATAGCTTCTGCATGTACTGCATCACCATTGCCTTCCTCAAAACTACCCCGTATTGGAGATAAAGATCCTACAACATCAACAAAGTCAGCAAAAGTGAGGACGACAAATAAACTTGCACAGATTTAAGCATTATTTTTTTTGATGAAGTAAAAAGATTTAAGCAATATTTTTATGATATGGAGATTTAAGCAATATTAGCTATCAGTTTACAGAGACATAAATATTTCTCCAAATACAGATGAAAAAATGATTGTTCACCAAAAAGTAGGAGCACTAAAGTACATCATCTATTAGCCACACTTTTTTGTTTGATAAGATCATCTATTAGCCACATTACATGGAATCTTCATGCTTTCTTAAATATAGCCATGGTGAGCAAGCATCAAACCGGCATAGGAACTTCATATGGATTCTTCAAGATAAAAAACAGCATAGCTGCATTGAATCCATATTCGTCAAATATTCTACCTGAGTTCATGCAGTGGACACAAGACTTGTAAGGAGGAGACTAGCCATACATAGGAGTGGCAAACGGGCGGGTCGGGTTGGATATGGTTCGGGTCGAAGACGGATAAATTATCCGACCCAACACATATTTAATACGGATAAAAAACGAGTTAACCGACGGATAATATGGTTCCCATATCATCCATGACTTCTTGAATATGAACACTTTTAGGAAAATTCCTAGTCTCCCGACTTGAGGAACCCTCAATTTGAAGCTTTACAAATGTAAAAGTTAAACTCATTAGTTATCCATTTTCTAAATGGATAATATGGTTCTTATCCATATTTGACCCGTTATTAAAAAGTTCATTATCCAACCCATTTTTTAGTGGATAATATGGGTGGTTAACTGTGTTCTTTTAACCCTTTTTCCACCCCTCACACAGAATACATACTAATGTAAAATCTGCTAGAAACTGGGAAGGAGAACGCTTATTTTTTGCAGGATTTTAATGCTTTTTATAAGTTTGTAGGTTAAAATATTGATTTTTTAATAGTTTGGGCAGGGTGACCAAAGGGCTGCCTAAATCTTCCCCAAGGAACATACATGTCGGAATTTACTCCCACTAGGCCCATATCCTGGAATCCTGAAACCTTACACCATGAACATGGCGAGACCAAATCTAACATCTTATGAGTAGGACGAAAGTCTCATTCCAAATACAACCGTGCACAACAAGACCAAAAATCCTAAAGCTTTCAAAATGCATACATAGTTACATACTATGTAATTAAGCCTCAATACCAAACAAGTTGGGCTGGATATATACAAACAGATTCATTTACCCACGTTTTTGCATAAGAAATTTAGTGGGCGTTTGGACATAAGAATTGTAAAATTCCAAAATAGGGGGAAATAAAAATTTCAAGTGAAAATGGTATTTGAAATTTAGATTTATTTTTGGACATGAATATAATTTTGGGTTGTTTTTGAAGTTTTGTGAGTGATTTGAGTGAAAATTTTGAAAAATAATTTTTTGGAGTTTTTCAAATTTTCGAAAATTTCCAAAATGCATCTTCAAGTAAAAATTAGAAATTTTATGAACAAACGTTGATTTCGAAAAAAAATGAATTTTTTTTGGAAAAAAGGAAAAAATTTCTTATGTCCAAACGGGCTCTTAATTTCATATTCTTTTCAAATAAATAGACCAATTAATCTTGCTTGTATAAAAAAGAAAAAAAAACTATCAGCACAGTAAACTCAATTACATAGAGTAACTACATCATGTTTTACCTAGCCATTGCATATGAGACCCTTGCAAATGCAAAAGAATGGATTGGAAAAAATCAAAGAGAAAATAAAATTACGAAATGTCCCTAATAGTGTCAATTAATTCTCTTAATGGCAGGTAAGAAACTGTAGCAAACTAACGAGGATTAGGCTCTAATAAAGGAAAAAATACCAGAATATGTATGTGTTCGATGAAGTGGTGGAAATCTCTTATGATCAAATTTTAATGAAATTTTTGTACTTTTTGGAAATCCCGGTTTTCCCATACATAATGATATAACAAACATCATGCCATTATTAGAAGCAGATCCTGAAGCTCCAAGTACCAAAACATAATGGTATTAGCTCTAATATTCGACCACCAACACATTATAGAAGGTTTAGCACCACATGAGAAACTTCAATGGTGTAGAGATACTGAGAAGACTACACATCAACTTTGGGATTTGGAATTTGTAAAAAATATACAATCACCCTGACCTAAATATCAACAAAAAGCAAATTAAACAACAGAGATACAAGATGCATCAGTAGCATGAATAAAATTCACTCAAAGAGTATAAGCACCACAGTATAAACTACTGCCAAATGATCCAAATAAGTTCAAATCTTAAAATATTTCCTCCCAAACCATCACTCTCATGGAAGCTAATCAAAAGGGGGAAAAAGAAGATCAGTGAGTGCATAAATCATCTGGGAAAAGATAGAAAAAGAATACCAATTGCATAAAACCAGGTCAATACACTAAGGGGTCGTTTGGTAGGATGCATTAGGTAAAATAATGCATGCATTAGCTTTGTGTATTAGTAATATTTTGTTTGGTACACTTTTTGAACATATGCATTAGTTATACACCCTATTTGGTATTATCCTGTGCATAACTAATGCATAAGAAACCATGGTATTAACAATGCAATGGGTTTTAATGCATGCATTAACTTAGTTAAAGGCAAAATTGTCAAACAAAATTTATGCTTGATTAAAATATGCTATTATATTAATGCAAGTTTGAAATAATCCAAGAAAGTGAGAAATAAAATTATATCTCTAGTAAATAAATAAATACTTAGCCTATTTTCTTTTTTATAAATAAATATTAAGTTTTATACTACAATATAGGTAGACAAATCAAATATCTTTTAAAACCTTTTTCATATAAAAACATTCATCAACATATGTTTCTTTTAAAAAGATAAAGTGATGGACTGGTCATGAGGGTATTTTTGTAAACAAGCAATTCTTTTAGAAATTGTGCAATGCTTTAATACATCAAACCAAACAATGGATAAGAAATATGTAAGCATAACTAATGCCAGCATAACTAATGCAAGCATAACTAATACCAACATTACTAATACACCTTATTCAGCATTATTCTTATACAATCTACCA
>AWOL01S0133262.1:0-18113 GCA_000715115.1 Nicotiana otophora
TATATATATATTTCCATGGATTATTACACCCAAATAAAGGATTGAAGAGAATAAATTGGGGGGTTTTGACTTGAACTTATGATAATGAATTTTGGGATTTTGAACACTCCATCTTCTGAATGATGAACTACCTGTTTATCTGAATATTAAACTGCGGCCTCGGGCCCAAGTATACATATACATAACCGCGGCCTCAGGCCCAAAAATGTATAAAACATAAACTGCGGTCTCAGGCCCAAATACAGGTGTTCAACATTCAGGGATTTAAAATCAGGAAATGAGAATCATGCTGCAATACATGATACTGAAATACTGAATCATATTGAGTTACATGATACTGGAATATTGAATAGAACTAGACCGGGTCATGTATCCATAATAAATTGATTTGTCACAACTAAGGCTTATAAGATATTGAATGAATTATGAACTACGCCATATAGAGAATAGAAGTTCTACAACCATTCATGGAGCTGAGGCATAATTACTTGCTGAGGAATTCATAATAGTCATAAAGAATGAGATGTAGGGAGAATCATAAACATTCCCAACGTGGAGAGTTAGCCTCACATACCTTAACTTCCTGCTTTTGAGAGTAATACAACTTTTGTCAACCCTTTCAACTTCAATCTATAGCAATAAAAGTCAAAGGGATTCCATATTAGCAATAATACTCATGTTTTGGTCACTTACGTATTTTATCAAACACTTGGTGGGTATAAAGCTTTATAGTCCTTAATAATGGTATTTCTACACCCAATAAACCATTCTCTTGCTCCTAGATAAATTCTAAAATCTCAAATGGTTACAATCAGCATCATTCTTTATCACCCATAAGATAAATAACACCCATAACCAATAATCAACAATCAACAATCAACAACCCAAACCTATAACCGTTCATGCTTTTATGTCAAACCCCATAAACTCATATCCCATGAACTAGAGTCTATAATCATTAATCCAATATTATAATCAAGTAGAGGGTGAAGATATTACCTTTATGATGTTTAATCCACTTGAATTCGAGTCCTAGAGTTTGTTTTCTCAACAATGATATCCTAATCCAATATCTAATAATTTGAAGGGTTTATCCATATTAATAAGGTGTTGAAGAATTGAAATTAACTTAGAATAACCATTAAAACTTACCTTGAATAGTGGAGGGACCTTGGGGAGGGTAGGTTCTTGAGAGCTTCCCTTTCTAGAGCAAGCTTTTGTGTTTTGGGGTGTGGAGGACGAAGAAGGGCTTTAAAAATTCCCTCCTCAGTGTGCTCCCGTGCACCTGAAGGACCAACCGTGCACCTAACACGCAGAAAGGCAGTAACACTACCACAAGTGCGCGGCAGCACACGGGACCATCCGGGCGTGCACCTGGCGCGCATATTGCGCATTGCTCTGTAAAATGCACATAACATTTTGCACAATAATCCTTTCGGGCTCCACAATATATCATTGGAACGCTATTTCCAAGTGATACAACCTTTGTATTTTAGGTTTTCCCAAATTCCTTACACATTTTCACTAAATCCTACTGCAAGACAGAATTTGTAAACTTAGTTGATTTTATCCAATCTTATACACCTCACGCTCCGTCTTGATTCTAAAATAACTATTTCCACCCATACTCATACTAATAGTACTTCACATGTCCAAAATATAACATTACTACTCATTTAACACATTCATACCTAAGCCAAATTTACGGGGTGTTACATGATTTTGACCCTCATTCGAGGACGAATGATCTTAAGCGAGGGAGGATGTAAGGCCCCGTAAAAGTTTACCTAAAACTCGAGGTTTCATAGCCGAGGTAGACTTTTGAGTTGATGATTGTAGAGATTCTTTGCAGCAATTTTTCTCGCCAAGGAACGAACGTTTTGGGTTGAACAGTGCGTTGGGAAGTTGAAGAAAAGTTTTGGCAGTGCAAGGCATTTTCTGTGTCCATTCTACGATCGCTGAATTGATTTACGGACCGCAAAACTGCCGCAGAATGAAACAGAAAGTTGAGCTAATTTTAGGACCATTATGCGGCCTCATAATCATTTCGCGGGCCATACAATCCATCACAAATCCAACATAAAATTTTCCCGAGGAAAGTTCTATGGCGCATTATCCGACCGCAAAAATTGGTCTGCGGACCGCAAACCTGTCGCAGAGTGAAGCAGAAATGCCCAATTTTGGAGGACCTATGCGGTCTATTCTGCAGGCTGCGGAAGCGTTATGCGGTCGCATATGCAACCGCAGATTTGCATCGGGACTTCATTTTTCTAATTTTTTTAACCCCATCCTATTTTGATAAATAGTCGTTGAAGACCATTTGTAAGGTAAAAACCTGATATTTTTAGAGAGCGGGAGTGCCATAGAGTGAGAGGGAACATTCCTAAGATTACTGTCCATCAATTCGTGCTCAAAGTTGGAGAATGCACAAGGAGAAACTCACAAGTTCTTCATCCAAGAGGTAAGGTTCCATGTCCTAGTCTCAATTTTGAATTTGGGGTAGAAGATGGTTAATGAGGGGTGTGACTCTTGGGTGTGAGAGTGTATCTATGCATGCATGTACAATCAAGAGTTGTGGAAAGGTAGTTGAGCTCAAATGGGTAGACCTTGGGTTATGGGGGGTGAAGGAATCCACCATAGAAGGACCTTGAAATCATAATACCCACCTAGTGTTTGATAAAATGCTCAAATGAGCTAGAACCATGAACTTCTTCCTAATTTGTGTTCAATCTTGTTATATCTCTAAATAGATCAAAGTTGCTAGGACTTTCGGGACTGTGTAGTGAATTAAGGAACTCTCAAAGCGAGGTATGTTGGCTAAACTCCTCTTTTAGAATTGAACCCTATAATATCCTTGTAAGTCCCGTGTTACTCATTATAAATTGATTATTCCGAATAAGCCTTGTGTCAAAAGATATATGCGTTCAATATGTATTCCAAATGTTCTTGTTATGTTGAGTTACTATTTGAGAAGGTTATTTAAGTATGGGCTATGTGTTAATATGTTATGACTTGAAAACGTGATTCTAATGAAAGCTATCATGTCGAATTGTGTAAGAAATCACATGTTCCTAAGACCCTTAATTGCTCAATTGTCTAATTAAAGTCTTGAATAGAAATGTTTGTTATTGACAATCCATGTTGATGTTTGAAAGTGAAACCAATAAGTATAGAATATGAAATACGACCAGCATACCAACAATGATAGTACATTTAGTGCCATTGTGCCAATGAAACAAAGATGCGAGAACAAGATGTTGAAATGAGTTGTGTATACTTTTAATAATAAATATTTTGGGAGTATCGTTTAGTCACTGAGGAAAGGTAGGTCAAAATAACCTAACCCCAAAACTACACGTGCCGATGTAGGAGTAATTGAGGGGTTAGTCCCCGTGTTAATGTGATGAGGCTGTTTCCCCTTATATGGGATGAGAATGATGTGTTGAGATGTTTCTCCTTGAATATGATTAGACTATTGCTAGCGATATGTGATGTGATGTCGACCCACATGGCATTGTGGTGAGACAGCTTAGCCAGTCGGGCTGAGATCGGACACCATGCCGCGCCCATGGTGGTATTGTGAGTAGATGTCTCGTGGTGAGACGGCTTAGCCGATTGGACTGAGATTGGACTCTGTGCCAAAAACACGGTGGTGTATCGGTGCTAAAGATCTCCTAACTTAAAAAGATTGAAACTTACTTGAAATTTTCCTTTCCCCTAACTTGACACCTTGATGCTGTTGAATCTCTTAATGATTTCATGTTTCCTTCTCCGTTTACTGTTATTCGTTCTAATGAGAGGGTGTTTAGTTTTACATACTACTACTACTACTTCTATTCCATATGTAATAACGTCCCTTTTCCGGGGGCGCTGCATCTTTACTGGATGCAGGTGGTTCCATAGCAGGTGGTGTTGATCAGTGACAACAACACACCCTCTTGTTAGCTGACTTGGTGAGCCCTACTTCATTTCGGGGTCATATATCACTTGTCCTTTGTACATAGCATTTTACGGTATAGCTAGGGGCCTTGGTTTCGGAACTGTCTTAGCACTCTTTTGTTTCTGTTAGAGGCTCCGTAGACATAGTGTTGGTTGTATCGTGTTTTGGGAAAGTTAAACTAGATTTGTTGTAATCGTACCACATGTTCCACTTTAACCACGTATGTACAATGTACTATTGTGGATACTTGTTAATGACGTAACTTATGGAAATGAACCAGTGTTGTACACATGATCTCTTACCGTCTAATTATTGAAATGTATTCTTCTCTTTATTCATGGGTGAGTTGGGTAGACGACATTGTGTAGGCTTGCTCGACCGGGGTAACTCTGTTGAGCACCGGTCGCACCCCCTGAGGTCGAGGCGGGACAAGCGTGGTATTAGAGCCTAAGGTTTTAAAGTGTCCCAGGATGTCTCAGAGCCGTGCCTAGTTAAGTCCTTCTTATCGGTGTGTTGTAGACCACATCTATAAGTAGGAGGCTACGTGGGCATTTAGGAATAATACCCTTCTGTGGTGTTCTAGATCATGCGATAGAGCTGATTGTAAGACTGTTCCTCCTCTAACTCGTGCATTGCTCTAATTTTCAGTACATGGAGCTTAGGCAAAAAGCAAGAATTGGCCAAGGAGCAATTGCCACCCCAGGAGTGGCAGTGGATTCTTTACTTGTTGATGTGGGTGAGCGCCCGAGGGGTGAGAATGTTCCCCCGACTACTACACTACCTGATTCTACTACTCCTGATCTGACTGCACCTGTCCCTACACCTACTAAGGGTGCAATGATCCCTCTAACTGATATTCCAGTTCCACCTCTAGCCCCGGCTTCTGGTCCTGGTGTATCTGATGGGGATCTTAGGTGATCTATACATATGTTGGCTCAGATAGTGGCTTCCCAGGCCCAGAGATCAAATGTTTCACCCACTTCTTCTAGTCAGCCAGGGGATTCTGAAAGGGGTGGCCTATTCTTGGTTTGAGATGTAGGAGGACTCCCGTGAGGAGGGGAGCCCTCCGACGAGGTGACGTGAGTTTGCCGATGCTTTCATTGATCATTTCTTGCCTGCCGAGACTAAGGCAGCCCGTGCCGCCGAGTTTAAGAGCTTGAAACAAGGTAACATGAGTGTGTGGGAGTATCATATGAGATTCGCGCGCCTGTCAAAATATGCCATCTACATGTTGCCCACTATGGAGGCTAGAGTGCGCCGGTTTGTGTAGGGCCTTAACCCTTTAGTTATTAATGAGGCTGCTACAGCTGTCTTGAATTCTGATGTGAACTATGGTAAGATGGTGGCATTTTCTCAAGTCATATAGACCCGCAGATTGAAGGATATAATGGAGCGTGAGGGCAACAACAAGGCCCGCTCCGCTGGAAACTTTGGTGGTTATTCTGGTAGTAGTGGTGGTAGGTCAGTAATCAAGGGAGGGTCATCAGGGCCATCCAAGTCTTCAGTTAGTGCATAGCCATCGGGGCCCAGTTAGCACCAGTGGAGCCATTTTAGGCCCATCCAGGGCAACAGGGGATCCTACCAGCAAGGTCGGTCTAGTGGGAGATTTCAACAGCAGCGGAGGCCCCCATGCCCTAGGTATGGGAAGATGCACTTTGGGGCCTGCTTCATAGACCAGCCCATATGCTACGTGTGTGGTATGATGGGTCACATTCAGAGGGATTGCCGTTCGTCTAACAAGAGCATGGGCATGGGTGTAGCACAGCCAGCTAGTTCTGCAGTTACTACATCCGCAATACCTCCTCCGGCTCGAGAAACTCCAGCACACGCATGGGCATGGTGCAGCTAGGGGTGGTGCACAGAGTTTGGGAGGTCCAAGCTGTTTCTATGCTATGATGGGTCTCCAAAGTTCAGAGACTTATCCAGACGTCGTCATAGGTATATTAACTGTCCAATCTCATAATGTATATGCTGTTATTGATCCCGGTTTCACCTTGTCATATGTCACTCCCTATGTTGCTATGGAATTTGGGATAGAACCGGAACAACTTCATGAGCCGTTCTCTGTATCTACTCCGGTTGATGAGTCTATTGTGTCCGCGCAGGTTATAGGGACTGTGTTGTCACAGTGCATGGTCGGGACACCATGGACGATCTCATTGAATTGGGGATGGTTGATTTTGATGTAATCATGGGGATGGACTGGCTTTATTCATGTTTTTCTAAGCTTGATTGCCGAACCAGAATCGTTAGATTTGAGCTTCCAAATGAGCCAGTGATTGAATGGAAGGGGGATGATGTGGTGCCAAAGGGTAGGTTTATTTATTACCTTAAGGCCATGAAGATGATCAACAGGGGGTGTATTTACCATTTGGTCCGGGTTACGGACATCGACGCCGAGGCACCTACACTTGAGTCTGTACCAGTTGTGAATGAATTTTTGAAGGTCTTTCCGGGCGAGCTCCATGGGATCCCGCCAGACAGGGAGATTGATTTTGGGACTGATGTAATGGCAGGAATGCAACCTAGATCTATTCCACATTACAGAATGGCACCAGCAGGGTTGAAGGATCTAAAGGAAAAATTAAAGGATTTGTTAGAGAAGGGTTTCATCCGGCTGAGTGTGTCTCCTTGTGGCACACTGGTCCTTTTTGTAAGGAAGAAAGATGGGTCATTGAGAATATGTATTGACTATCGGTAGCTCAACAAAGTCACGATCAAGAATAAGTACCCACTGCCAAGGATAGATGACTTGTTTGACCAATTGCAGGGTGCTAAGTGCTTTTCCAAGATTGATTTAAGATCCGGGTATCACCAGTTGAAGATCAGGGAGCAGGATATTCTGAAAACAACATTCAGGACCCGATATAGGCACTTTGAATTTTTGGTAATGTCCTTTGGGCTAACAAATACTCCGACAACTTTCATGGATGTTATGAATCGAGTCTTCAATTCTTTTCTTGACTCCTTTGTGATAGTGTTCATTGAAGATATTCTGGTATATTCACGCAGTCTGCGAGACTGCGCAAGCAGCTCCCATGGGACCCACTTAGGCGGTGCTCGACCTACTTCACTTTAAAAACGATTTGGACATCTATTTTCTGCTTATTTTCGAGTCAAAGTTGTTTCCAAACTTCTCCTAACCCTTCTAAACAGATACCATAAGGGTTTGAAGTGATTCCAAAGTGATTACACTATATTTCAACATCAAAAGTTAGTTTTAGTGAAGAACAACACCTCTTTGAGATCGTATTGTCATTGAGGATAGTTGTGGGATGTGTTGGCCTGAAATTTCAAGTTTTTTCTACTGGCTAAGGTGAGTATAACAGCCTACTAAATGTGCTTAAGGTTATCTTGATGTTGATTAAGTTAAATGGATGGACTAGATATGGACTAGTGAATAAAGTTGCTAATTGAGGATAGTTGGAGTTGTAGATTATTTTCTTTGTTATAAATATAAGGTATAAGGCTGGAATCATTGATGAATGGCTTAATTATCATGTTAATGATACTTCTAAGTTAAAGTAAGAAGTCTATAAGGGGTTATATGGGGTATACGGATTCTAATCGAAGCTTGCAACTCGTCATGAAGTAGTTATGACTTGTTGTTGCTATATGGTGTCTTGTTATTGATATTTACATGTTGCTGAAATTCTCTGGTTGTTGTTGTTGGTATATGGTATTGGAGGAGGCCCTTGTTACAGGGGAGATGCTGCCAAATTTACATAAACGAGCTACTAGATTAAGTTGCGGACTTAGCCTTTACTCAGCATTGATTTTGAATCTCCTTATGCTATGGTAGATTGAGTTGAGTTGTTTGAAGAATTGCTTGGCAGGTATTAAGGACTCAGCGAAGTTAAGGTATGTTAAGGCTATCTCTTCTTTCCTTTTGGCATGATCCATATGATACAACGAAATGAGCAAGCGCGCAACTTTCATAAATGATTATATTCTTAGAAGTACTAGGGTTGCCTATGTTCTTGATTCCCCATATGCCCTACTATCTTATCGTCTGTTCATGGGTCTAATGACATTCTGAGAGATCTTATTGACTTACTTCATTATGCATTGCATTCATTTATACATGTATATTTACCCATGACCAGATGGTGTTATATATGCGTATAGTATATGTATATGGGGTATAGGGAAAGGTTATGGTGTTATATACGCACCACCACCTGATCAGATGGTATACATTGATGATTTCGCCCACAGAGGCCAATATGATATGATGGGATGCCCTCAGAGGCTTGATGATGTTATGTACGCATATACCTACGCATGATATGACATTTATATGCATATGCATGACATTATAAATGTCATTATTCAAAAAGCTATTCAGACTTACAGGTTGAGTTCTTCACTCCATGTTTCTTTCATGTCTTTTATTTACTGCTTTCATGCCTTACATACTCGGTACTTTATTTGTACTGATGTCCCTTTTGCCTGGGGATGCTACGTTTCATGCCCGCAAGTCCCAATAGACAGGTTGACAGTCCTCCTAGTATGATATCAGCTCAGCGGAAGGTGTTGGTGCACTCCACTTGCTTCGGAGTTGCCTATTTGGTCAGTATGATTTGGACATGTATTGATTGGTATGGCGGGGCCCTGTCCCAACCTTTATGACTTTTATGTACTATTAGAGGCTTGTAGACATATGTCATGTATATGGATGATTGTATGACCTTGTCAGCCTATGTTTTGAGTGTACAAGTGATCGTTTTGGTCATATAGGTTGTATGTCACATATATGAGTTTGTATACCATGTTGGGTCATCCTATGTCAAGTATTCCCTTATGTTTTATTCTGTTTATCTCATGACGGCCCTTCTGGACCATTTACCCATGATGGTATGATAAGAAAGATACGTTACGTTGGTACTCGTTTGAGTAAGGCACCGGGTGCCTGGCGCAGCCCTACGGTTTGTGTCATGACAAAAGTGGTATCAGAGTAGTTTTGTCATAGGGAGTCTACAAGCCGTGTCTAGTAGAGCCTTGTTTATGGGTGTGTTGTGCACCATACGTATAAGCAGGAGGCTACAGGGCATTTAGGATTGTCACTCTTTCTTTTTACTCTAGATCGTGTGGTAAAGCTCAATTGTAAGAATTCAAACTTCTAAATTCTATTTTATTCGTAATACAACGGTACCTCATCCAAAAAGATAGTTGGTAAGAGATTGAATATGGTTATGGAAGAGTTGAGTCAGAGGAACTCGATTTTGCATCATGCTTATGATGAGTAAATGTAAAGTCTTTAGTAGATCATGTGTTACTAAGATGTGTAAGCTTCTTGATAACGAGCCCTAAGGCATGCATATCGATCCACCCATATGGTAAAAAGCAACGAGAGAATCAGAAGATAGATACAAGTTTCAACAAGTAAAAGAAGCAAGGTGAAGAAGGATACGAGGTACCTAGTTAGTAAAGATTATCAGTATTTATAATTCAAGTAGAGAAATATAAGCATTCTAGGTTACTTTCAACAGTAACAGACATATATACACTTTACAACACCCATCTCAGTTATGCTCTATGGGAGCTAACATATATAGTTTAAGAGAAGAATGGAATATTAAGATCTAGCTAGGGTTAGAGTAACCCAAAATGGTAGATGGATTGTTATCATTAGCTAACATTTCCGAAGGATAGTGCAAACGTGGTAATAGATCTCCTTGTGAGACACCTAGATGGTGCACTCTAGAATAGTACAATCAGATAAGAATACTAGAATGTTCAGAAATTTTAGAAGATAGGTAGTAGAATCCTAGAAGGGATGAATATTTACCATAGTATAGCTCACGTCCCTAGTAAAGAGAAAATGTTAGGCGACCCGAAGATCCAGTGGATAGAGCAAGGGGAGCTAAAAGCGAAAGAATGTTTTGTTGAAGTTTTTAGAATAAGGTAGTAGACGAAAATATTAGCAAGAGAATAAGAAGAGAGTAAATGAAGCATTATGAGTAAGATGTGATAAATGGGTGATAACGGTAAATCATAATATGACATAATGACAGAGTCTATAGTCAAGTGAAGGAAAAGACAAGAGGTGACACACCTTGAGATAATAAAAGAGTATAAGACATAAAGTCATATCCCCATTTCGAGAAATGAGTTAGTGACTCTAACGTGATTACCAGAAGGAAAAGTTAGACCCCTAGAGTAATAGAAATCAGTATGGGCGAGTGAACAAGAAAAACGGAACGTGAATTAGAGATCAGAAGATTTGATAATAGTCAGCATCGTGAGAATTTTACAGATAGCGTTCCGACAATAATAGAATGGACAACAAAAGAATAACCTTTAAAGTTCATTCAGGAAGACGTTTCCCTAAAGCAAGCACTGTGAGTAGAGTTAAGCTTAAAGGATTAAGTGTGCCAGTTACACTAGGTGTCACCCTTATGCGTAAGAAATTCAGTTATCCCTGGTACAAAAGGGTTACCGTAAGGTCAGTAAGGGTCATTGATGATGTGAAAAGACGCAAAAGATGAAGAGGTAAAACATCTGTAAAGAGATCGTTGTAGCACTAAATCTTAGTACTCCCCTAAAGGGGGGAAGATGGTGTGATGTGGTATTAAGTCGGAGTTAAGTGGTTCAGGTAACTATGTACTGGCAAAGAAAGAATGTGGTAAAAAGGCGAAAGGGATGAGGTTGCATTTATTCAGATCCTACATATATGTCGCTACTAAAGAACATTATGCAAGCGCGATGCCGGGGAGATGCAGTAAGAGTTCCCGGCCAGGATATTATTAATAAATAAGTGTGAATGGACACTTGATACATCATGAGACTGTGCAAAATGTAAGTTAAGATAAAGTACATATACCAAGAGACATTATGCGGAATATAGATATGAGAATGGACTAACAAGTAGTTAGTAGTTGATTTGGGAAGAGCCTAGTTATGGCTAGATAGGAGGATACAGACAAATCAGTAGATCATGCAAGATAAACGTAGGAAACCCCAACACAGTGAATTCAGTCTCGCAGATATGACATCATGATCCTTGAGAAATATTCAGATAGGAGTTGGGGTAGTTAAAGGTACCGTATAAGTGTTACGACAATAAAAGAGAGTGCTACTAGGGAGACAGTTTAAATTTTAGTTTAGAAGCAACCCTATGAGTACAAGGGCATGGAGGTAAGTAACTAAGGATAATTATAAGCGAGTAGGAACATCAAATATTCTTGCGGGTATACGATGTAATAAGCTCGCAGCTTTACAAGAGTCAGATAGTCTTCCCTAAGTATTACAACGAAAGACTAGCTGAGAAGAAGGCTTCAACCTAAGCATAGTAACTTGAAGAAGAAATGATCTTGTAACAATAATCTCTCTACAATATTGTATGCACTCCATAAGAAAGTGACACCTATCATGTCTAATGAACGAGAAGTCAAAAGTAATACTTGAGATCATATGAGTTACATGGAATTCCAGTATTTGTGGGCACTAAAAAATAAGCCAAGTATCCATACAGCAAGTGGTAGAACGACCAGGAAGAGCGATTTCTTACATTTAAAGGCAACTGAGAAGGAATGAAAGGAAATCTATAGTGTTAGCAAGTTAAAGGAAGGTTATGAGTAGTATAAATAGATATGTGTAGGTCGCAAGATAAAGTATGGTAGAGCGACAAGGACTTAGGTAGATAGGAGTAAGGATACTAAAAGGTGAGTGAGAAGGTGAGAAGAATAGGTAAGGCTTTGGAATTAAGCCCATCAAAACAAGAGAGCTCATGGTTTCCGTAAGTTATAGAATGCCCGATATAACCTAAATGAACTCAGAGGAGTCTAAGACTAGGAGCATTTAGAAGAGATGGAATGTTGCCATGGTAGTAGAATAAGGGTGTAATTGTGATAGATAAGAGGATGACATTTAGGCCTTTGATTGAGTAATGATTCAAAGAGAAGAGGTTTCATGAATTGCACGGGATTAGAATACCCCCATAAGATGAATCACGTAGGGATGGTATGAAATACGATTATTGAAATATAGTATTGTCCCTGGGTGGATCAGGAAAATCACTTCAAATATTCCCCTATGCAACGTGATTCTAGTGACAATGTATTACGTAAGAGGTTTCAAGTTATCAGTGGTAGATTATGGATCAACATTAAGGTGAATCAATAATGGATGGATAAAAGTTACAAAGTATGAGATGAGATTAGGCCATCATTATAAAGATGAACAATAATAAGGAACATTAAAGGACTTAGATTTATACGTATAGGATAAGCAGCGAGAGAGTAACCTGGAGTTGGGTAGCAGACCTCGGTAATAAAAAATCAAAGTAAGAGTTATGATATAGTATGACCTACCTAGTTGTAGTAAAACCATAAGCATAGATAACTGAGGCTATGAAACAAGATATATCAATAGCCGTAAGTTCGACAAAGTACCGAGCCAAGAACTTCAGTACACGTATAGATTCCCAGAGGGACAACTTGTCATAGATCTGTATATGTTCACAAAGTGAGGCCTAGAGATTGGCTAAAACCTGGAGGAAAAAGGAGAGAAGAGTCGCATAGGTGCACATACAAGGTCAGAGTCGTACAGGCTGCATGACAGAACGCAACAATAGTTACGAGATTTAAAGAATTTTGATCACAAGTCGTGGTGTGAGAAAGAAGCCTGAAGGGGGGAATGCCTTGGCCTTTGAATTTATTCACAAAACAGTTGCCTAGATGGCATGGACAATATTAAAGTATACATAAGAGATACAAGTTATGAGACTGATAAGCGCATCAGTCAACATTCGAGGACGAATGTTCCAGGGGGGAATGATGTTAAACCCCATATTTTTGTATGTGAGAGTATGTCGTAAGTCAATTGATATAAGCTCAGAAATGATATTATATTTGGAAGCATTTAAAGTAAGTTAATAATGTTACCTTGGAGGTTACAAATATTTAAGATCATGAATAACAAGTACCAAGAGGGTTGGAAAGATTAGAAGCTAAACCAATTGAAGAAAATATGTTCCGTTGAAATTCGACAAGTTTGGAATGTTATAAGATGTACTTTGGGGAAAGACTAGGGTTATTAACATGATAATGAGGTTATGTTATGAGTTATTTTAGTTGTATGATATTTGTGTGCTACGTTTTGAAGTCAAGCAAGTTGTGCAATAAAAGTTGGCAAAGGTCATCACAAGTTACATTCATAATATGCTGAATATTAGGTCATATGTAGATGCGATTTTCTCCCAATATACTTGGAATTAAGGGATTACATACCTATAAAAGTTAAGGCCTACGAGTCTAGTTTCCAACGCATTAAACCGTTTGTCGATACGATGTTGGAGTAGAGAGATATTCGCATTTTCGTGAAACTGTGCAAGCAGCTCCCATGGGACCCACTTAGGCGATGCTCGAACTACTTCACTTTAAAAATGATTTGGACGCCTATTTTATGCTCATTTTCGATTCAACTTCGTTTCCAAACATCTCCTAACCCTTCTAATCAGATACCATATGGGTTTGAAGTGATTACACCATATTTCAACATCAAAAGTTAGTTCTAGTGAAGAACAACACCTCTTTGAGGTTGTGTTGTCATTGAGGTGGGCTGTATTTGTCTGAAATTTCAAGTTGTTGCTACTGGCTAAGGTGAGTATAACAGCCTATTAAATGTGCTTAAGGTTATCTTGATGTTGATTAAGTTAAAGAGATGGGCTAGACATGAACTAGTGAATAAAGTTGCTAATTGAGGATAGTTGGAGTTGTGGATTTTTTCTTTGTTATAAATATATGGTATATGGCTGGAATCATTGATGAATGACTTAATTATCATATTAATGATACTTTTAAGTTAAAGTAAGAAGTATATAAGGGGTGATATGGGATATGCGGATTCCAATCGGAGCTTGCCGCTCTTCGTGAAGTAGTTGTGACTTGTTGTTGCTATATGTTGTTGTTGTTGGTATTTTGTATTGGAGGAGGCCCTTGTTACAGGGGAGATGCTTCCCAGATTTACATAAACAAGCTACTAGTTTAAGTTGCGGACTTAGCTTTTACTCAACATTGATTTTGAATCTCCTTATGCTATGGTAGATTGAGTTGAGTTATTTGAAGAATTGTTTGGAAGGTATTAAGGACTCAACGGAGTTAAGGTATGTTAAGGCTATCTCTTCTTTCCTTTTGGCATGATCCATATGATACAACGAAACGAGCCAGCACACAACTTTCATAAATGATTATATTCTTAGAAGTACTAGGGTTGCCTATGTACTTGATTCCCCATATGTCCTACTATCATATCGTTTATTCATGGGTCTCATTACTTTCTGGGAGATCTTATTGACTTACTTCATTATGCATTGTATTTATTTATACATGTATATTAACCCATGACCAAATGGAGTTATATACGCATATAGTATATGTATATGGGGTATGGGGAAAGTGTATGGCGTTATATACGCACCACCACCTGATCAGCTGGTATACATTGATGATTTCGCCCATAGAGGCCGAAATGATATGATGGGATGCCCTCAAAGGCTTGATGATGTTATGTACGCATATACCTATGCATGATATGATATTTATAAGCATATACTTGACATTATAAATGTCATAATTCAAAGAGCTATTCAGACTTACAGGTGGAGTTCTTCACTCCATGTTTCTTTCATGTCTTTTATATACTGCTCTCATGCCTTACACACCCAGAACTTTATTTGTATTCATGTCCCTTTTGACTGGGGATGCTACGTTTCATGCCCACAAGTCTCAATAGACAGGTTGACAATTCTCCTAGTATGCTAACAGCTCAGCAGAAAGTGTTGGTGCACTCTACTTGCTCCGGAGTTGCCTATTTGGTCAGTATGATTTGGATATGTATTGATTGGTATGGCGGGGCCCTGTCCCGACAATTATGACATTTATATACTCTTAGAGTCGTATAGACATATGTCATGTATATGGATGATTGTATGTCCTTGTCGGCTTATGTTTTGAGTGTATAAGTGATCATTTCGTCATATAGGCCCGTATGTCACATGTATGAGTTTGTATACCATGTTGGGTCATCCTATGTCGAGTATTCCCTTATGTTTTATTCTTTTATCTCATGAAGGCCCTTCTGGCCCATTTACCCATGATGGTATGATAAGAAAGATACGTTACATTAGTACTCGGTTGAGTAAGGCACCAGGTGCCTGTCGCGGCCCTGCAGTTTGGGTCGTGACAAAGTCGATGCGAAACAATGTCAATGCTTAATCCCGGCATGTCATCATATGACCATGATAACACATCAATGTACTGTCGGAGGAGCTCAACTAGCTTTTCCTTCTACTCGGCTTCTAGATAAATGTTGATTCTGGTTTCGTTCACGTCTTCTTCACTCCCAAGGTTGGCCATTTCTGTTTCTTCGAGGTTGGGCTTTTTCTAACTCTCTAGCTGTTCGATCTCCTACGGGAGATTGTATGGCATCATACTCTTGTCATACCCCTCGTAATATGGGTTATTGCGCTCGGCAGTTTCATTACATGTCACAATCGTGAAATGCATATTTTTAGCAGTTTGATTACTAAAAAGAAAATATAAGTATAAATTAATCGGTAAATAAAGTTGCAATATTTTAGAAAATGATTCTTTTTATTTCATCAAAAGAGGAACGTCTTAAGCGTTCAAAAGAGGGAAATGACAAAAAGGTATAGACACGGTGCATGGCTCAATTGACCGTGCGCTTTTCAAAAGAAACCTTTTACAGTTTCATACTACCAAGACTCCCGTTGAACCAAAGATGGACTGGCGGTATGATTCCGCAACTCTTCCCTTGGTTCGGCATCCCTGATATTCGATGTCTTGATGTCGGTCCCTTCACAACATTCTTCGATCATATTTACGAACAACTTTCCCTTCCCGTCGATGATATCATCTTCTGGTATTGAACCCTAACCTAGACTTGAAACATGCTCTCACACAAAAACCTTTTTCCCAGAGCTACCGGTGTAAGCTTTCCCATCCGGAGGCTGATATCCTATGCCAACCCTTCCTTTCTGCTCATTAAGTTCAATTGGCTTTGTGATCCCGTCCGACCTGGCTCCCATCCTGTTCATGTCATGTATACATATTTCATCATCTCCCTCATATCCATCTTGGATCTATACGGTGACCGCATTTCCAAGTTTATTTTAGTCTCTTCCATTTCGTTAGTCTGCATGATTTCCACTACATGGAAAGCAACTCCGTCTAGCCCTTCAATGAATGGAACAATATGCTCCAAATAATCGGAGTAACCCCACTCACCGTGGACCATGATCTCCTAACATCCTCACTCAAATTTTGTGAATTGATGTAAAGTAGATGGGACGGCCCCTGCCATGTGTATCCAGGGCCTCCCAGCAACAAGTTGTAGGAAGAAGAGATGTCCATTACTTGAAACAATTTGGGGAATTTGACCGGACCGATCTGCAAGGCCAAATAAATTTCTCCAATAACATCCTTTTGCGAACCGTCAAAGGCCCTCACCCTCACGTGGCTTTCCTTGACTTCCCTCAAATGAATTCCTAACTCCCTACGTGGAGAGCGGACAAATGTTAACTCCTGACCCTCCATCGAGCAACACTTGGGATATCACTTTGTCCCCATATTTGACAGTGATATGAAGAGCTTTATTATGACTTGCGCCTTCGACAGGAAGTCCGTCTCTTCTGAAAGTGATCATATTTGCCTTGACCATTTTCCCAATTGTCGCGACCAATGCCTCACTAGTGGTGTTTCTTGGTACACTTACCCCACTTAGTACTTTGAACAGGGCGTCCTATGACTGTAGGAGCTCATTAACAAATCCATGATTGATATTTGTGTTGGAGTTTTCTTCAGCTGCTCCTCCACGAAGTACTCTTTGGTCGACATTCTCTTCCAGAACTCGGCGGCTTCTGGGTCTTTTATGTTCCTTCTTTGAATTTGCTCTCTTCCAAATTCCCACATTTGACATCTTCAGGAGTGTAGCATCTTCCAGACCTAGTCATACCATGGGTTTCTTTTTAAAATTATTCAATTTCGATCGAAATCCATCGGTATTGTTAAAATATATAATTATTCATTTTTATTTAAAATTGTTAATTTCGACCGAAATCAGTCGGTATAATTTAAATAATTAAACTTTAAAATCAAAAATTCCGACCGAAGTCGGTAGATGTTTTGGGTAATTGTTTGGAAGAAAACAGTTGTTTTATAGCTGCACCACCATCCAATAACCAATCACCTATAATGGAAGCATTGCATTTCTGCCATTCAACCAATAACAACAATAATAACAACAACAATAACAACAACAACAACAACAACAACAACAACAACAACAACAACAACAACAACAATAACAATAACAACAACAACTTGTGTGGCGCTCCCATTACCATGTTAATTTTCGGGGTGTTTTGGTTGATTTCTATTTTCTGAGGTAGATAAAAGAAAGATGTTTGGTAAATATTTGCTTCGGATCTTTAAGTGTCTTGTCAGGTTTGTTTGTCTTCCACAAAAGTCATGTCGTTGGGTGCATGACTCGTTGACATTATGGTGGTTTTTTCTGAGTTCACCAGTGCAAATCGATCGGGAGTGATCTATGTGTTGAATCGAAAGCGATTCATGAAGTCCTCTGCCATATCTTGCCAAGTTTTCCAATTTCGCGTATCCTATCGAGTATACCAGGTGAGTACATCTCCCGTCAGGCTCCTTATAAATAACTTCATCCTTAGCTTCTCATTCCTCTCCACTCCGACTAACGTGTCACAATATGACCTCAAGTGCGCGTGGGGATCACCCGTCCCATCTGAGATATCGAACTTTGGAGGTTTATACCCTGCTGGCATATCCACATTCGTATGAATACACGAATCCTCGTAGTCCAAACTTTCACTTCTTCAGGCAACTTGGAGGTTCTTCATTTGCTTTCTCAAGATTTAAAGCTGCTCAGATACTGACTCCTCTTCCTTACGCCTGGCTTCCATTTCTATCTCGGCATATTGGTCAATCTCATAAGGCATCCTGACCGTGATAGGTGCTGTAAAGGTAGGTTCAGAAATGGAATATACAGGGGGAACATACCGCTCAAGGGCGGCAGTATGTGCCACAGGTATCTGCTGGTTAGTACTCTCTTCTTAGGTGTCATATACTGAAAGTTAAAGGAGTGCACGAGTTAGAGGAGGAACAATTGCACAATTAGT
>AWOL01S0133326.1:0-19226 GCA_000715115.1 Nicotiana otophora
CTTCCGCATTTACTTTTCAAATTCTTACTCTAGTTTGGATTCCCGACCTTGTCGTTATCAGGAGGGAAGGGTGTTGAAGGTTTGAACTACGAAGATTCGTGTATCCAGCCAGATGTAGAACTATCAGAGGGTTACAAACCTCCTAAGTTTGAGATGTTTGATGGCACCAGTGATCCTAAGGTGCATATGAGAACTTACGGTGACAAACTTGTGGGAGTAGCAAGAATGAACAAATTCGCATGAAACTATTTATGCAAAGTCTTACAGGAGATGCATTATCATAGCATATCAGCCAGAATCTGAAGAAGTGGGAGAATTGGGTGAGCATTGCATCTAATATTATGGATAGATTCATGTTCAACACAGAGAACGTGCCCGGCATTTTCTATATCCAGAATCTCAATAAGAAGCCGACCGAAACCTTCCGCGAGTATGCTACTCGTTGGAGATTTGAGGCAGCCAAGGTGAGGCCACCACTTGAAGAAGAACAAATGAACAAGTTCTTTGTCAGAGCTCAGGATCCGCAGTATTATGAAAGATTGATAGTTATAGAGAATCACAAGTTCTCAGACATCATCAACATAGGGGAAAGGATAGAAGAAGGCATCAAGAGCGGAATGGTGACCCATTTTGAGGCATTGCAAGCCACAAATAAAGCCTTGTAATTAGGAGGTATCTCGAAGAAGAAATAAGTGGGTGTCGTAATGGTAGCCTAGGGCCCTAAGTCTCCTCTTACCTACCAAATACCTCCACCCACATATCAACCCTCACCTCCAAATTACCAATACCCTGCCACCACCTACCATGCCTATAACACCCAAATTGCATATTACCATTCACCTCCTCCACCCTGCCAAAACTACCCGAAGCCACGACAAAACTTTGACCACAGAACTCCCAAACAATACACCCCTTTCGCTGAACCCATAGCCCAACTATATGAGAGACTAAAGGCCGCTGGTTATGTCACTCCTATTCCTGTTGTTGTTGTTGAAAACCCTTCCCAATGGGTTAACCCTAACAAAACATGTACCTACCATTCAGGCATGAAGGGTAATATACCATTTATGAATGCCGCATGTTGAAGTACAAGATCCAGACGTTGATTGACACCAAAGTTATACAAGCAAAAGATGTCACGTTAAATGTCCATAATAACCCTCTTCCTGATGATAGGGGTGAGGGAGTGAATGTGATAGAAACTGATGAGGAATGGGATCAGAAGGGATCTATCAGAATTATTCGAGAGGGGGATGCTCTTAAAAAATCTCTTGTCACCCTCTCATTGATTCGAGAGGGGGTAGCTATGCCTTTCACTATGCTAGTAGCTCCAACGCCGTCTTATAAGTCTGATGTTATTCCATAGGATTATGTGGCAGAGGCGATAAGAAAAGGAAAAGCCAGGATGGAAGAGACAGGTGTTGCGCAAGGTATAACCAGAACTGGCAGAGTTTATACACCTGAGAATCTTGGAGGAACAAGCAAAGAGACCACATCTAAGCTACCTGTCGTGGAGACAGGCATTGGTGATCTTTGGAGGAAGGTACAGGTGAGGGAATACTCTGTTGTTGATCACCTGAATAAGACTCCCGCCCAGATATCCATCCTATCGCTGTTGCAAAATTCAGATGCGCACAAGAATGCCTTGATAAAGGTATTAAGTGAAGCTCATATGCCTGCCGTTATCACTAGTGGGGAGATGGCCAATATGGTAGGACAGGTATTGGAGATCCACAAGATTACTTTCCACGAAGATGAGCTACCATCGGAGGGGTTCAGTCATAACAAAGCATTGCACATCACTGTGCAATATGGATACAAGTTCATTGCTAGGGTTTTGATAGATGGGGGTTCGAGTCTGAATATATGCACGCTGACCACTTTGAAAAGGCTGGGTAAAGGCCTACATGAGATACGGATGGGAAGCAAGAATGTGAAGGCATTCGATGGGTCTCAAGCCACTATTGTAGAAATCAATCTTGACCTGCAGATGGGCCTGACTTGGTTCGATGTCGAGTTCCAAGTGCTAGACATATCTGCCACCTATAACTTGTTATTAGGACGACCATGGATACTCTGCATCAGGTTGTGAAGTTCGAGTGGAATCATCAAGAGGTGATTATTCATGTAGATGGAAGTAACCCTATCTATACCAACCAGACTATGTCGGTTATCAAAAACAGGAGGAAATTGGGAGGAGAAACATACCACCGCATTGAGTGAGTAAACACAATTGAGAAGGGTCAATGGTTGAGCAATAAGATAGAGAGCATACTGCTGTGGTTGGGGTATGAATCAGGCAAGGGTCTTGGCCCAAAACTTTAAGGGATTACGGAACCAATACGACCACAATATCATGGCACAACCTTCGGTCTCGAGTATGAATATACCGTGAAAGAATATCAGGATTGGACACTGCCATGGCATGTCGATTACTATCCATTAGAACAACCCATATCACTGCTGCACCAGACATTCCACCAGACTGATGTGATTTGGGGACCTAAGGAAGACGAGGTTCTGGCCGGTATGAGGAAGCTATTTCTGGACGAGGAGGATATGGACTGTAGTGCAATTTTAGAGGAGGAGGAGGAAGACCTTACCATTCAGGTAGTGGGAGAAGGAGTTGTTCTCAAGAACTAGACTGTTGCACCATCCCGGGCTCGTCGAATACCTGGGTAGCCTTGGTAGAATTAACATGAATTATTTTAAAATTGGTTTTGGGCATTTAAGACATTTTCAGTTTTATTATGAAATAATTAATCGAGCCATCGAGTCGTACTTGTTGATAATTTTAAGTTTTATTAATACATTTTTACTTTTCATTTATTTAATATTATCTTTCTACATTCTTTTTCAGCGTAATTATTATATATCCTGATGAACCTATGAATGTGACATGTAGAAACAACGCAACATAAGGAAAGTGATTCGGAAGATTTGGAAGATGATGTAATACCTGAGGAAATTGTCAAAGAAGAAGAAAATTTTGAGAACAAACCAACGTCCAATTTGGAAGAAACTGAGGCAATTAACTTAGGGGATTCTGAAACAATTAAAACAACTTTCATAAACATTCATCTATCACCATCATAGAAAGAGGAGTACATCATATTCATAAAGGAATATGAGGATATTTTCGCATGGTCATACGACGACATGACTGGGTTAAGCACATCCATAGTAGCTCACAAGCTACCTACCAACCCCATGTGTCCACCGGTAAAGCCGAAGCTCAGAAAATGCAAGAAAGATATGAGTCTGAAGAGAAAGGAAGAGAGTTACCAAGAAAATCAAAGCAAAGGTCCTTCGAGTGGTCGAGTACCCAATCTGGCTAGCCAACATTATGCCGGTTCCAAAGAAGGATGGGAAAGTCAGAGTGTGCGTTAACTATCGAGATCTGAACAGAGAAATTCCTAAGGATGATTTCCCATTGCCTAACATACACATACTAATTGACAACTGTGCCAAGCATGAACTCCAATACTTCATGGATTGCTTCGTAGGATATCACCAGATTTGGATGGACGAAGAAGACGCTGAGAAGACAACTTTCATCACGCAGTGCGGGATATATTGTTACAAAATGATGCCATTCTGTTTGAAGAACGTTGGGGCCACCTACATGAGGGCCATGACTACCCTTTTACGTGACATGATACACAAGGAAATAGAAGTGTACATGGACGACGTCATCAACAAGTCAAAGAGGAGTTCAGATCATATAACAGACCTGAGGAAGTTTTTCAACCGGCTTCGAAAATACAATTTGAAGCTAAATTTGGCAAAGTGTGCTTTTGGAGTCCCTACTGGGAAGTTGCTGGGTTTCATCATCAGTTGCTGCGGTATTGAGCTAGACCCATCAAAAATCAAAACTACTTAGGACTTGCCACCGACGAAGAACAACAAGGACGTGATGAGTTTTCTGGGATGCCTCAATTATATCAGCCGTTTTATAGCACAGTCAATGGTGATATAGGAGCCGATCTTTAAAATGCTGAGGAAAGATGTTGCGACGAGCTGGACCAAAGAATGTCAAAAGGCTTTTGACAAAATGAAGGAGTATTTGTCTAAGCCGCCCGTGTTGGTCCTGCCAGAGCCAAGAAGACCTTTGCTGCTGTATCTATCCGTATTGGATGGAGCTTTTGGTTGTGTCCTGGGAAAACATGATGAAACCGGGAGAAAAAGCAGGCAATATATGATATGAGTAAGAAGTTCACACCTTACGAGGCTCGGTACTCTTTGCTAGAGTGCACCTGTTGTGATTTGACATGGATAGCCCAAAAATTGAGACACTACTTCTATGCATACACTACGTACCTCATATCAAGGACGGATCCACTAAAATACATCTTCCTGAAACCCATGCCTACGGGTTAGTTAGCAAAGTGGTAGATATTGCTAAGTGCATTCGACATCATATATGTGACTCAAAAGGCGGTCAAGGTGCAAGAATTGGCCGATCACTTGGCAGAGAATCCCGTAGACGGAGAATACGAACCATTGGAGATGTATTTTCCCGATGAGGAAGTATCATTTGTGGGTGAAAGATATTTCCAAAACATATGACAATTGAGGATGTATTTTGATGGATCAGCCAACTTCAAGGGAGTAGGCATCAGAGCTGTTTTAGTATCAGAAACCGGTCAACACTATCTGGTATCCGCAGAGCTCAGGTTCCCATGCACCAACAATATGGCAGAATATGAGGCTTGTATCTTGGGACTCAGATTGGACATCGACATGAATGTTCAGGAGTTACTGGTAATTGGAGATTCAGATCTATTGGTACGCCAAGTGCTAGGAGAATTGGCTACTAAGAACACTAAAATATTACCATACCTACTTTGTGTGCAAGAGTTGATCAATAGGTTCACGAAGATAAAATTCAAGCATGTTTCGAGGATTCAGAATGAGTTAGCAGTTGCATTGGCTACCTTGTCTTCCATGATACAACATCCAGACAAGAATTTCATTGATCCTATCCCGATAGAGATTTATAAGCAGCCAGCTTATTGTGCTCATGTTGAAGAAGAGTTTGACGGAAATCCATGGTTCCACGATATCAAGAAGTATTTGGAGAAAGGAAAATGCCCAGAAAATGCTACACATACTCAGAAGCGCACGCTTAGAAGATTGGCCAACCATATTTTTCAGAGCAAAGGAATTCTGTATAGATGGACTCCTAACTTGGGATTGCTGAGATGTGTCGATGCCAAGGAGGCATCTAGATTGCTCGAAGAAATACACACCAGAACCTGCGGACCTCACATGAACACGTTTATTTTGGCCAGGAAAATATTATGGGCAGGGTATTTCTTGATGACTATGAAGATAAATTGCATCAAGTATGTATAGAAATGCCACCAATGCAGTACATGCTGATATGATATGGGTGTCACCCAACAAACTCAATGCAACGAGTTCACCCTAGCCTTTCTCTTCCTGGGGCATGGATGTCATCGGACCAATTGAACCTGCTGCTTCGAACGGACACATGTGCATTTTGGTAGCTATAAATTACTTCACATAATGGGTCGAATTCGCTTCCTATAAATCTGTGACTAAGAAGGTCGTAGCATATTTCGTTCGGGATCCTATCATTTGTCGATTTGGAGTACCTGAGTCAATAATTACCGACAATGCCGCTAATCTCAATAGCGACCTGATAAAAACCATGCGTGAAACATTCAAGATCAAGCACCGAAATTCTACACCATACATGACGCAGATGAATGGAGTCGTGGAAGTCGCCAATAAGAATATCAAGAAGATATTAAGGAAGATGGTGGACAACTACAAACAATTTCATGAGAAGATACTATTTGCTTTGCTCGGGTACCGCACCACAATTTGTACATCAACTATGGAAACCCCCTATCTACTGGTCTATGGTACTGAAGTTGTTATACTCACCGAGGTGGAGATTCCTTCCCTAAGAATCATACAGGAGGCCGAGCTCAGCGATGCAGAATGGATACGGAGCCGGTATGAACAACTAGCTCTAATTGACGGTATAAAGATGAATACAATGTGTCACAGTCAAATCTACCAGAATAGAATGGCAATGGCTTTCAACAAAAAGGTCAGATCGAGGCAATTCACACCGGGGAAATTGGTGTTGAAACAGATCTTCCCCCATCAGTATGAAGCAAAAGGAAAATTTTCAGCTAATTGGAAAGGCCCTTACATGGTTCACCGAGTACTGATAGGAGGAGCGCTTATACTTGCAGAAATGGATTGAGAAATATGGCCAAAACCTATCAATGCAGACCTGATTAAAACTAATGAAGAGATATTATGTTTGAGATTATGTTTGCACTTTCTTTTGATGTAACATGAACTACGCTTGACTCGATTTCCGTTTAAGAGGGAATACGTAGGCTGCCATGTGGGTTCGATCACATCATAATACAATCTTCATTCCCCTCTACGGTCAGGAACTGGGGCAAGATTTCGTGTTTTGCCAATCTCATTACATCAAAGATCGCCAAAAGGTGTATTACCGGAAGTATGTATTGAGACTGGGGCAGAATTTTGAGGAGGGTCCTCAAAATTCCAAGTTGAGTAGGTTGCAATGTCTCAAAATATGTCACAGTCTCTGATTCAACAAAATTATTTGTTTTATGTATCATCACAGATTTTGAACAACTATGTTTATCACAAATGATTTATCATAAATGCATATTTTTGAAAATTCCATTTTCTGTAGTAGCCATAACAACCTAGGGTGACTCAAACAAGGTATTAAGACAAGGAGTAAAGGCGAAATAAAGAACCAAAAGCACAGACCAACCTTTCCCCTAAAACTCACGATTTTTCTTTGGATGCAGGCATAACAGACATGACAAGCATGCCCACAATATATAACAAGACCATTAACTTCACCAACATATATCTCCTTTCACGAATGCGTCAACCTAAGAATCACTTTCTTTCTCAAATTTAATCTTCACCTTTCTCTGTATGGGGATAAACATTGCCTCCATTATTGTATAGGGCTAAGCACTGCCCTCATTCTTTGCATAGGGATAAGCACTGCCCTCGTCATTGCATGAGGCTAAATATTACCTCCATTATTGAATAGGGCTATGCATTGTCCTCATTCTTTGCAAAGGTCTAAGAACTACCCTCATCATTGCATGAGGCTAAACTTTGCCTCCATTATTGCATAGGGCTAAGCTCTTTCCTCATTCTTTGCATAGGGTTAAGCACTGTCCTCATCATTGCGTAAGGCTAAACATTGCCTCTATTGTTGCATAGGGATAATCACTACCCTTATTCATTTCATGATGCTAAGCATTTCCTCCACTATCGCATAAGGCTAAGCGCTGCCTTCCTTTGCATGAGACTAAGCACTGTCTCCGTTATATTTGCATGAGGCTAAGCACCGTCGCCATTATTGCATAAGGCTAAACATTGCCTTTCTTTGCATAGGTCTAAGCACTACCCTCATCACATACAAGTCTAAGCGTTGCGTTGTTTTGTTCTCGCATATGACTAAGCATCACATGTTCCCTCTATAAAACGATCGATATCACCACATCTTTGCATTTCATGGGCTGAACATCGCCACGTTGTCCGAATGCGTCATAGTCTGAACGCATCATCCTCATAGTCCGAAGACACCATGCCATGGCCTGAGGATCTCTCGAAACTACATATCATTATTCAAAGGCATCATAGTCCAAAGGCACCATCCTCATGGCCCGAGGACACCATTTCATGGCCCAGGACATCATGGTCGAAAGATATCATCTTCATCGTCCAAAGACAACTC
The DNA here is from genome assembly GCA_000715115.1 of Nicotiana otophora. NCBI lineage: Eukaryota > Viridiplantae > Streptophyta > Magnoliopsida > Solanales > Solanaceae > Nicotiana > Nicotiana otophora. The sequence goes on from AWOL01S0133326.1 coordinate 7,781, forward strand.
TCATGGTCCGAAGGGAATTTGCATCATGTTTAAATTTTCGCAATAACCCCATATATTCGCGTGCATCGTATTTTAAGTTTTGCAGGTAACTCGGGAGGTAACCATTCTACAAACGGGAGCAATTCTTGCTCCGGTTTCCGTTCACAACATTCACATTCTTTGATTATCTCAAATGTAACCGACAACCAGTAATTGCTTACTCTTTGCCTTGTAACCGACCAAACATTTATCTCTAATATCTGTAACATTCAAGTTCACATTCATAGCTCCACCAGAAATTATCTGTTACTCACGACACCATCCTATACAAAATATCTTTCCTAGAAACATATAACCATTTTTATAATAACTCCATCAGGTTTCGTTCGACGTTGGATCCAGAACTACACGCGACTTGATTCCCGTAATACCAGGGATATATAGGCAATTCAAGAACCAGGGTTCGACCCCCATATTTTCAAAAAATACATCATCCTCGCTCATTTTGGACAAAATTGATCATCATTTTCTTTATCCGACAATTCTTTCATCATTCTCGGGTAAAGAGGGGCAGTTGTTGATACCCAATTTTGCCCTCATATTTTTAAAAATATTATATATACTTTCACAAAATCATTTTGCATCATTACTCAATTTACAAGAATAATATAAATATTTTCTATAATTTTCCATAATTTTTAAAATATTAAAATTGATTTTTCTTGTATTTAAATTGCTCAAATATTTATTAATTTTCCTTTCAAATTATTTTGTGATAACTTAATCGTCCAAATTTATTATTCACACCCATATATATGTCTTATAACATTTTGCTTCATTATATATAATTATATTTGTATTTGTGAGTTATTTACACAAATTTTGCTATAATAGCCTATATTCAATACATAATTATATTTAATACAGCACTTGTGCTAAAATAGAATTTTTATATTCTTATAATATTAAGCTATTATTTTCAAGTATTTTAATGCATAAATAATGTTTTTATTATTTATTAATTACTTTTTATAAATTATTTTAAATAAATTTTGCATATTTAATTTATATCCCAATACAGGGCTAATTCCGGACAAAAACCAGGCCCAAAGCCTTTGGCGCATTCCATTTCACTCTTCAGCAGCCCAAACTAAACGACCCCTTTTAAAATCTGGTCGCGACCCGTTATGTTTAACCCGCTCCATTTCTTATTCGATCTTGGCCATTGATCTTAGATGATCAACATCCCACAATAAACCAGCCCTTTCTCCTTATAACCCCTCACCCTAACCATAGAGACCACTTCTCTCAACCAGCCGCCTCTACACTCTCCCGAACCTTCTCCTCTCTTATGCAAACCCTAGAGCCACTACTTAATTTCTCTCCAATTCCGACCTCGAAATGGAATCCATCTATGATCTACTTACCTTATTAGCCTTCCCCCATTATTGGTCGTCCGTTTATGGCATTACTTAGGTACTTGCCTAACTTTGGCAAGTACCACTTTCAAGATCGGACTGGAACAACGCGAATCTTTGGATTTTGGGCGGTATTCCTTCTATATACGCTCAACAAGGAGCGATTTGCACCTTTGGTTCGATTTTCAGACGATTGAACCCAACTAGGGTTTGCGATTCTCCATCTCCTCTACTGATTTTAATTTGCATATGATATTTTCTTTCCTTATTTGTGCTTAATTAATATATTTTCTTATTTGTTCGTTCAATTTATACTACTATATAAATCCCATTTCCCGATCCTCTCTAGGTCTCAATGATTATCACTTAACTGTCGTTACTACCACTATTTTTCCACTCTCAATCATTCTATATTGTTCTAAGACTTTGATTTTGGCCGGCTGAAAGCCAAGGCTATCGGAATCTGCTCAGTAGCCTCCTCCAGTGCAAGCACTGGTGGAAGAACACTTTGAGGCTATTGTGATCTCTAAAGCACTAGGGATTTGGGGTTTCATCGTTCTCCAGCAATTGCCGCTATCCCTGAGATTTTTAGTTTCCCATTCTTTGTTACATTGTTCGTAACTTGTTAGTATTTTATACTCTCGCAATTCTATTTTATTCTGATTGTGTTTATGTTATGTGCACTAGTGTTACTTAGATTTCTTCGAGTTAACCTAATTTCAATATTATGACACTTCGTGTACAAGCCTGCTTGTCTTACTGCCATCCTGTAGTTTCAATTCTATTCAAGTCCTGATTTTCATATAGTTAGCAAAGTTTATTCATGACATTTACTTGGTTCTTAATTAAACCTATTTGATGTTTGTCACACCTTGTTTGATTTCTAGGAAACTATGTCATTGCTCAGAATTGTTTTCTTCCTGCTAAATCGATTATGCATAACCTGCTGTTTCTCTGCAAATTATGTGACAATACTATCTGAATGCTAAGCCTAATATGTTCTCTTGCCACTGCTAGTTCTAATGCATGCCCATTATATGTGTCTAACCTGATTGATGTATGATCATTATATTTATGTACAGCTAGTTACTTACACATGTTGCTTGTTACGAGTCTATGCCTTATATTCTTAGGATGAGCTAATTCACACCTAGAGTTTGCCTTAATGAACTTTTACTGATAATTCCTTTATGTGGATCTTGTGTTTACCTGCCTACATGAATCATATTTGATGTCGCAATGTTTTAACCAAGCATGTTGCTTAGTTCTGGTGTTTGATCATCCCTACATTCATTGGTATCACTTGTGTTTTAGTTGAATCCCAATACACTTAGGTTCCATGATCATGCATGGTCGATTGGCTTATGTTCTAAGTTTATATGTTCTATTTAACTTTAAGATAATATGTCTTCCTACCATATCTTTGTGTTATACTCAACATGACTAGGCTTCTCATTGACTTCTTGCTTGCATGTTTGTTATGTATAATTGTTATTCCCTGACTATGACTCTACCTGACCATTCATGACTTAGATTCCTAAGGTTTAAAATCCTTTTAGGCTAATGCTCTATTCTAAAATCATTTGGCATGTGCATATTGTATATGTTTACCCTGTAACCCCCAAATGACCTTTTCCCCTAACTCTCTCTCAATGTGTTGTTCATGCTCAACATGTTATCCCCTGCTAAGTGATTGAACCAGTAATGTCAGTTTGCTATATCAACTTGCCATGTTGAAGCTAAGTCCTATTGATTATCCTAGTTTTCATGCTCTTTTGTTTAATCAATCCTGTTACGCTTGCTTCTAAAAATGCAAATACACTTTTCTGTATATTTTGTCATTTAGTCGCTATTAGTAGGCCCCGGAATCCTTTAAGTGATTGCAATGTGTGGTTTGTTTGGTTAAGTTGTTAACTCACAATTTCTTGGTACGTGGGACTCCATCTCGGTTTTATATGGGTCCAAGTGTGGGCCTGGGTTGTGCAATCGATACAATCCAATGTTTAAGCTGAGTTTGGTTCTGGGTTTGCTACCTGCATGAGGAGCGAGCCTATTGAAGGCCCAGGAATGCTGGGTTATTTCTTCTTGGGTCTAACCTATTTGTTGGGCTTGTAGTCACCTCAATTTTGTAATATTTGAGTTTGTTTCTTCTTTTATCTTTGGGCCTATAATAATTTGTAAACAAATGATGGGGTAGTTAGTGAACAGGGGTTGGGTATCCTAATTTTTGCATAAATGGGTAGAGAGCATTCCTATAGGATCTACCTTCTTTGTTTGCTACTTTGTTCGATATGCTTTATTTCTGTACACTGGTAGAAATCACGCCTATCGAAAATCACACACTTCACTTAACTTGTCTAAATACTTGTACATTGTTCAAAGTATATTGGTTTGAGTAATTGGCATACCTGTTTCCATGCCTACTGTTGTGCGCTATTAGACATCAAGTATATAGGAATCAAACGCCAATAATTACTTGTTTAATTATTAGACAGCATGCCTATAGGATGTAATGATACATGCATTTGCTAATGCTAATCTAGATACCATGACTATAGAATTTTAACTAATTAATCAGTTGCTTCTGTTACTTTCATTATACTGCCCTACCTAGATAACATGCCTATAGGGATAAATGATTATAAAATCAAGTCAGAATGCCAACTGTTAGAAATCCTGCCAATAGGATGCTCTCTCTCGCCTAGAAAGCATGTCTATAAAATCAGCGATGGTAATTCTAAATTATTGAACTGTTTCACTGTCTCGTTGCACAAATCATTTAGAAATCATGCCTATAGAGTTTGCAATACCTATAATATGCAAATTAATTCGTCCGAAGCTGCAGTACTGCCTCTACAACATCAGAATCATATAGAAACCATGTCTATAGGACTTAATGACTCTAATGCATCTGAAACTGTCTATTGCCTAATCTGCCAGCGTGCATTTGTTGTTTATGGGTAGAAGCTAACTTGAGTCTTTTACTTTCTTTATGTGAAGTCTTATGTATTTTGAATGTGCGCCGTTTTTATCATTTTGAGCACCCTACGTGAAGTCCTGAACTACCCAAATATTAGGTCCAAAGCATCCTAGACCATAGGCATGGTACGGGTAGTGCATGCATAAAACACGGTTTAGAATTAAATTAGAATGCTTCAGGTAAACAACTTTGACATAGTAATTGGGTAGCAAGAGATGATAGTCTGTACCCGCTGAATAATATGAGCAACCCCTATCCTAAGGGAGTTGTGAAATATTATTTATATTGCACGGGGTGATCCTTTAGGCTAAACAACTTAGGACCACCCTCCTTTATATGTTTATTGTTCACACCTAGTCGTTGAATTTAGAATATTGATGTTGTACCTTGTAACCTATAAAGACTTGTACTGATTATCTATATAGTTTAACTGTTGTCTGATTTTCCCTACACTGGTTCATAATAGAACCTTTAAATTCCTTATCTTCCCTCAGTTATATGATATCTTAGGACAATTATAATACGACAATCCCACGTAGCGGAAACTTTGGTCGGGACCCACAGTTGTGGACCTCGAAGAGTGCCTGCCTAAGACCTTCTCCTTGAGGTAATTTGAGCCCTTGCCCGATCTTTGGTGATGTATATTAGGTAAACAAAATTATTTGAAAATATGTGCCCTAACGCACCTATAAAATTGTTAGGTGGCGACTGTTCTCTTTTAATGCTCACTTAAAAGAGTTGTCACAGGTCGAAATCCGCTTTCGCAAGAAAACGGGGCGCGCCATGAGTATCGGCACCGACATCTCTAACAATGGCTAAGTGCACCAAACATCCCTTCTCAACCATCCGTTGAGCCTTCAGAAAGGATACCACTCTACTTGGGGTATGACCCAAAGAACCTCTCCATTCTAACCCTAGAAACCCCAGCACAACCAACGTCTTGGTCTTAGCATGACAATCAAGAATAGCATGGTGCAGAGATAACAAATCCATACCCAAAATCATATTAAAGTCCACCATAGTAAGAAACAGAAGATCAACCCTAATCTCATAGCTAACCAATGGAAACCAAACAAGAACAATGTCACGACCTAAAATCCCACTAGTCGTGATGGCACCTAAATTCATTGCGTTGCATATCATAACTCAGTTGGAAATTGGCTTACCTAACGGGTTGGGTTAGGTGCCAACTTCCTCGAGAGATCTGAACTTTAATCTCAAGCCACTCGGGCATCTTAGTAAAAACAGGGCATTCGGCCCAAAACATTTTTATGCATCAAAATAGAGTCATAAAACTGAGTTATGATATGCAATGAAATGAATATGACTGAGTATGAACTTTCAATTTAACACAATAATTCACAGCAATATGACCTCTGTGGGTCCCAATAATACTGACACATAGCCTCAACATGATTTGTAATATGCTGTTCAGCTCAATTTCTTTAACACATAAAACCGCATGAAAAATACCAAGGTTATTTAACTATAACATTCCACATAAATAATTATGTCACAATTTCTACAGTGTACGCCCACACGCCCGTCACCTAGCATGTGCGTCACCTCCCAACAATTCACAAAATACATATATTCAGGGCTCATACCCTCAACTCCAAGATTAGAAGAGTTACTTACCTCAATCCAAGCGAATTCTTTATTCCAATAAACCTTTTCCTCTTGATTCGGCCTTCGAACGCCTCGAAGCTTAGTCAAAATAATTTTATACAATCAACACGAGGTATAAGAATCAATTCCATATGAAAATGCTAATTTTCCATAAAATTCCAACATTTAGTTCAAAATTTGCCCGTGGGACCCACGTATCGGAACCTGACAAAATTTATAAAATCCGAACACTCGTTCTGATACGAGTCCAACCATACAAAAATTATCAAATTCTGACATCGGATTGACCTTCAAAACTTGATTTTACATTTTTTGAAGATTTTATAAAAATCTGATTTGTCTTCCATAAATTCATGGATTCATGATGTAAATAAATATGGAATCATGAAATATAATCAATATAGGATAAGGAACACTTACCCCAATATTTTCCCGTGAAAATCGCCCAAAAATCGCCTAAATCGAGCTCCATAAACGCAAAAATAAGTAAAAATGGTAATAACCCCGTTTTATAGACCCTCAGTTGTTTCGGTCATCACAGATAGTGTGGGGCGCTGCCTGTGGCGCAGTTTCCAGCATTCCAAAATTCCCAGTGCCAGGGCTAGCACCCCACGCTACCCTGGGCGCTCGCGGCGATAGAAAATCATTCCAGACACGAAAATAGGCATAACTCTATCATACGATGTCTGAATTCAACGATTCTTTTTGATATGGCTCCGTAATTTCAATACGGATCTAATACTTCAATCATAACTGACTTTGGAGCTCATTTGCTTAAGGTGATACCACATATTCTTTAAGAATAACATCAAACATTCTAGGTTCGATGCCTAAACATAGCAAATCAATCCGGAATGAACTCAAATTTTGCGTACAAGTCATAAATGGAATAACAAAGCTATTCTAATTTCGAAAATATGATTCCGACCTCGATATCAAAAAGTCAAACCCCGGTCAACCTTCCCTAAAATTTAACTTTCGGCATTTCAAGACTAATTCCACTACGGACCTCCAAAAAATATTTTCGGACACGCTCCTAAGTCCAAAATTACCATACGGAGCTGTTGGAATCATCAGAATTAAATTCTGAGGTCGTTTACACATAAGTCGACATCCGGTCACTATTTTAACTTAAGCTTTAAACCTTGGAACTAGATGTTCCAATTCATTCCAAAATCTCACTGGACCCGAACCAATTATCCTGGCAATTCAAACAACAACTTTAAAGTACAATTTGAGAATTAAATGGGTAAACGGGGTTGTAATACTTGAAACGACCAGCCAGGTCGTTACATTCTCCCGCACTTAAACATACATTCGTCCTCGAACATTCCAAGAGTTGTTTCCAAGCCATCAAATCACTGTTTCATCTTACCACACACGTACCCGGGGGTGAACCCACGTCACCCTATTACATATAGGCTTGACAACACAATCCAACTGAATTCATTAATTTAACTCTAGCCTTTAAACCATGGAATTTAATTTCCAACCTTTAGAAGTTCTTTCAAGATGCGAATCTTAAATTTATACACTTTATGAGTTTGAAAAAGCTATATCAAGCCATAACTATCACCACGGATATAATCAACCAATATATCACACAACTCGCTTGCTCGTAGCACCATTCCCGATCGTAGTGACTACTCCAAAACCAACTGCATACTAGTATTAAACCCATATCAAACCAAACCTCATCCCAAAACCTTCGTACACTGTTGATAATAAAAGAAACACGCTAAATAAACAAGTCACAGAGATCTCTCGCCCCTACCAGAACCATAATCGCTTTTTGAGCCGACTTTCAATATTATCCTCCCTAACATACCGTAATCAAACATGATAGTATACATTCGAGGTCCAATGACCTGATATTACTAAACACAACTATTTCCACAGACATGCCGCACCAATATAACTCAGAGCCACAACCCGTGCCATCTGTGCACCAATACGCAACAATTCAAATGTACTCAGTCATGAAAAATGACTCAAATGAGAGAACTGCCCCGCAATATTAATAAGTATCGCCACAACGAAATGCTGAAAATTCATCATACACCGTAGAACCATCACCCGATTCTAACACAAGGTTCATATTATATACCTAGAGCCACCCTACTCCAAATTAATAACGACGAAGAGGCAATTGACAAAAATACCACACAAAACCTGAAAGGACATAACCATTACGCTATCTATCATGCAATACCCAAATACTCATCACACTCAAATTCCGCTATAAAGCTCAAATAGGACCGCACCATCTGTGCACATAACCAATGAATCACAACTCCTCGTAGCATAAAGGAGCAACTCACAGATCATCTCAGAACACGAATAAGCTCAACATCAACCGAATGACACATCCCTCAACAATAGCAGTATGAAGTCAACCATTCCGGCTTGGTGTAGAATACACATCTTAATTGGGCCTACCAATGGACCGCCAAATGAACTCGGGTTACCCACAAATAGATAAAAGTTCTTTCGAAACTCCATAATGACTAAATCATAATATATTCTATCATCTGGCTAGCTCCGGCCACAACTTCACAGTCCACAATTATGAAACAATCTGCTCATGGGAACTCCCAATCTCCAAATCCATAGAACACGCGAATCACCATATTTGATTCCATCTCCACCGCTCGAATGTCTAGCTCACCGCTCATACACGATCATACCACGAGAAATACTTTGAAAGTTCTTTCGTGCCAATTGACAAAATTTGAATATCAGTAGTCTATCAACCATGTGAGTACCGAAATACTAATTTATACATCCGTAAATCAAAATACAATGCGCCTTCTGAAGTCCGCCCCTTTGTCATACAACACCAAGTAGTAATAGTATTCATCTAGTTATTTGAAACCGTCCATGTTGTCCAACATTCGTCACCTTCTCTTCAAGACTGTACTGCCACCTTGTACATGAAAATCTAGCTTTCGTACAACACATAACATCTATCCTGCCATCATGTGAAAAGCACAAGAATCTTATTATCAACTTTGAATCACCAATAATATACATACCATTTTAGNTCAAGACTGTACTGCCACCTTGTACATGAAAATCTAGCTTTCGTACAACACATAACATCTATATTGCTATCATGTGAAAAGCACAAGAATCTTATTATCAACTTTGAGTCAGCAATAATTTACATACCCTTTTAGTTATAAACCTTTCTCTTGCTTCTTTCCAGGAGGAAATCACAATACATAACACGTCCTCCACACCGGTAGAAACCATCAAGAATTCTTTGGAATCCATTTGCACATAATCAAGCCCTTAAAACTAAATTCCTCTAACTCGACCAAGCTACGCAGGTCGCCAAGTCCAGGTGTATTGCCACAAAGCACCTGTAGAAAACCCCCCACATCATAAACACCCAAAGAACCGATCATATTCATTACCATACTGATCAAACCTACTACCCAGTTGTCCTATTTTCTCTAAGTCCCTTCCGAATTTGTCTTCAGATTGATACTTCTTCTTGCTAAAATACCATGATCTTTAACCACAACTCACCCTACAAACCTTAGCATAGAACCACAACGCCCTACGGCCCATAAGCAACTGTATTTTTCTTAAGCACCTTCAAAAATACCACAATTATAACACTCACTCTTAGAATACCTTATGTGAATTTGAAATTGTTCTTCTTACCTTCCTTATACAAAAATGTAAAATCCTTAGTCATATAGAATTTACGCAAGTCCAGGCACCATCAAACGCAAATCTCGGATTTTATCCATACACAAGTCCAAAAATATTCTCAATTGCTATATATAATTTTCAACCCACTGAAATTTTTCTTGGGAGTCACCCACTTTGCTCAAATCTTATTGCACCGCCCAAATGGGCGAAAAGACACGTGCCCCATTAGCACCACAACACTAAAAGAAGTAACTCTACTTTAACACCACGTATCAAATTCATACTCCGTGCACACTACATCATTCCCCAATAATAACTTACTCATCCCACGAATTTTATTTACTCATACGTGCAATATAATCCTTATCCAGGAATACCTTATTCGAGCCATCCTCGATCTCAACTTCTGCAAGTCATAGCTAACCCACAAGTATGCCTCAGACCAAAATTAAAATTTAACACCTAACCATGAAATCAAACTATCAATAGCAGACTCCCCCACTTGGCTCAAAGCCATAGATTAAAATATTCCATAAATCACAATACCAATGCTCTCTTATTGCCATAATGCCACAGTCAGTCCAATGAAACTTCTTCCCAAGTTCATACAACGCCAACCATAAAAATACCTCAATCATCCGCTAAGCTCGTATTCATCCTCTTAACACACAAGTCAACTTTCTCAACCAGATTTAGATTCAAATCTCCACCCATACACCTCGTCGTTAGAAAAGAAACTCTCTACTCACATCATAAGGAATACTCCTACGTAGATTACTCCGCAGGGGATAATCGACCTACTTAGCGTCAATCTGGTATCTTGTTATACCCTTTCACATTCACAATTACTTTTCAATCACTTAGTCTATCTGAGTCCAAATTCATTAACCAGGCGTGAGAATTTAGTTTTACCCCAAAATTTAACAACGTGAAAGATCCTTCAAAACATTCATACTGGAGACTATACGCCACATCAATTCGAAAATCAAGCACCTAATGGCCTTTCCTTTATATTTCAAGGAAACACTTCTCGTCATATTCAAATCGTCTTAACACATCCCGCATTTACATCATACTCATCATAAAGCCATTCCGCCGCTCATCGAGCCACAACTTCCTCTCATAGAGATATTACCGGACATATGAGTTAAAATGTACAGGTTACAACTGAAGCTACCAAGCCTAAGCTGCGGTCTAAACCTGGCCTCAATTCCTCCAACTGGCCCATTACCAAAACACAAAATACACACCTCGAACCTCGTTCATAGAATCACAAGCCGGCGAAGCACATCTGATACCGAGCGCTCATGTGCGCATACGAATAGGTGGAAGGAATTCAAAGAGTTATATTTTAAGCTGAATCAATTCCATACGATAAGGAAAGAAAGATGGGAAATTATCCGAAATGCCTTGTAGCCTCTCGAAGATAAGTATGGACGTCATCATACCGATCCGCAAGACTTTACTAGACAGTGCTCATGACTTGTAGAACCTATGAACCTAGAGCTCTGATACCAACTTGTCACGACCCAAAATCCTACTAGTCGTGATGGCACCTAACCCAACCCGTTAGGTAAGCCAATTTCCAACTACCCAATTCCAATGAAATTAATTAAAAGAAAATATCTAAAACCGATACATCTCCCCAAGAACTGGTAGTACAAATCATGAGCTTCTAAGAATAGAGTATACAAAGCGAAAATGAAATAAATACATAGTCTGTTTGAATAATACATAAACAAAGCTTTTATAAATCTAAGGCTACCTTGAACAAGAG
>AWOL01S0133356.1:0-26928 GCA_000715115.1 Nicotiana otophora
ATATATATTCAAAAAATTAAATTTGCCGAAATTAAAGGGGTTCGATGACCACTCTTTGTCGTTATGAATTTGTCATATGTTTAGCAGGTATTTGATTATTAATATTTACAATAAAAAGTAAGCCATCAAATCATCATTACAATTTCAAAATCTAAAGATTGGCACTACATGGTGACAAATCAATGACATATATGTGAGGAGGCAGACCAATTCATTCATTTATCTTCTTTGAATACTTGTATGCAACAAATGTTCTACCACTATATATAATTTTAGTAACGTTGTTGGCTTATTCTTTTAGTGATTAGATCAAATTTGAGTCGGGTCTACGTGGATATGACCAATAATTTTGGATCTAAAATTTATATTATATCTCTGATGACCCAAAAGATCATCTTATGTTTTAGAACTTGATTATGCGCTCTTAAACCTTAAAAATCTCATTTTTAAACTTCTCGATTTGCGCGCGTAGTCCGGGCGTGTTTCCGAAAAACTTTTATGTTGAAAATTGATAAAAATAAGAATTTTTGCTTTAAAAGTTGATTTAGTTGAACTCGGTCAATATTTTTAGTAAACGAGCCCTGATCCATATTTTTACGGTCCCGGTTGGTCCGTATCGAATTATGGGACCTGGGCGTATGGCCGAAATCGAATTCGGAAGTTTCCAGCTCGAGTTGTGAATTTTTGATGAAAATTTAAAAGTCTGAAAATTAATTATTTTTAAGAATTGGTTAATGTTTGGTATTTTTTATACCGGGTCTGTATTTTGGTTCCGGAGCCCGGTATAGGTCCAATATAATAGTTATGACTTATCTGTGAAATTTGGTGAGAAACGAAGTTGGTTCGACGTGATTCGGACGTTCAGTTGTAAAACTAAGAATTTTAAAGTGTTCTTGAGAATTTCATTTGATTTGATGCTAAATTCGTACTTCTAGGTATTTTGGCAATTTGATCGCGCGAACAAGTTCGTATGATATTTTTACACTTGTGTGCATGTTTGGTTTGGAGCCCCGAGGGCTCGGGTGAGTTTCGGATAGGCCACGAGATGTTTGGACTTTGAAAAATCTGATTTTCTGCAAATTCTGGTGTTCTGGCATGTCCTTCTTTGCGTTCGCGAAGGTACTCTCGCGAACGCGAAGAGTAAACTGATGAGGCCGGAATTTTCGTCTTCGCGAACGCGAAACGATAGGGGCGTTACCCTTCGCGAACGCGACAAGCTCATCGTGAACGCGTAATGTTAGGCACTGGGGGGGGGTCAGTCTTTCCTTCATCGCGAACGCGAGCAATATCTCGCGAACGCGAAGGTCAGGGAGGGGTAGCCTACACGAACACGGTCTCGCGAACGCAAAGGCTTGGCAGCCAATGCTCTTCGCGAACACGATAGTGGCCTCGCGAACGCGATGCACACAGTCGCCCAACACTTAACAGAATCCAAACACGAGATTTAGCCAAAAAAATCATTTTCTCAAAAACCAAACGGTGAGAGACGATTTTTAAGAGTCATTTTCTTTCCCAAAGTGTTGGTAAGTGATTCTAAACTATTTTCTTTCAATTACCCATTACATTTCATGAATTATCAACCTAAAATCTAGAGTTTTCATGGTAGAATTAGGGGTTAGGGTAGAAACTAGGAATTTCAGAAATTTGAGGATTTAGACCTCGATTTGAGGTCGGGTTCCAAAACCAATTATATATCCGGGTTCGGAGGTAAATGGGTAAATGAATTTTGGTCAGAACCTCGGGTTTTAACCAAGCGGGCCCGAGGTCGATTTTTGACTTTTTGGAGAAAAAATTGGAAAATTTAATTTATGCAATACAATTGATTCCTTTAGCAATATTTGATATTATATTGAGTCATTTTTGAATATATACGAGTGGTTTGGAGGTGAATTCTAGAGTAAAAGCTGTGATTGAGAATTAAGTGGTTTTCAGAGCAAGGTAAGTATTGTGTTTAACCCTGACTTGAGGGAAATAGGAACCTTAGACTATTTGCTATATGAAATTCATGTGAGCGGCGTATATGTGAGGTGAAGAGTACTTATGCGCTGCCCATTTACCTGTTTTCCATGTTTCTTCCGTTTTTCTTATATTGTCTCTTTCCTATGCCTAATTGCCACGTGTTTATACTAGTGTTGTTAAATTGATCGTTCTTATCATGTTTACGGATTTTCTGGTGATAATTGAGAATTATTTCAAAGTTGATATTGATATTGTGGAACCAAATGTTGAAGTAAGGCTTGTACTTGTTATTCTATCTCCCTGTTGTTATTTATGCATTGTATTATGGTAAGGGAGAGTGTTAATGCACGAAGGTTGATGCCGTGTCATATTGTGAGTGTTAATGCACGAAGGGTGATGTCGTGCCATATTGTGAGTGTTAATGCACGAAGGGTGATGTCGTGCCACATTGTGAGTGTTAATTCACGAAGGGTGATGTCATGTCATGATATGAGAGTAAAAGCACGAAGGGTGATGCCGTGCCGTTTCTATTGATTTTATGGTGAGGTTGAGAGTAAAAGCACGAAGGGTGATGCCGTGCATTTTTCCTTTACTGCATTCGTGCTCCTGTTGATTCATAGTATATTGATTGTTCCAGTTCTCATTCTGTTGTAGCTCTTTATTTCGTATTTCCCTCAGCATGTTTCCCCCTCCCGATAATTCTTGTATAATTCTTCATTACTCTTATTTGTGTATACACTGTAAACTGTACAAGTTGATTTGTAGGTGCCTTGCCTTAGCCTCGTCACTACTTCATCGAGGTTAGGTTCGACACTTACCAGTACATGGGGTCAGTTGTACTGATACTGTACTCTGCACTTTCTGCGCAGATTTTGGTACCGGCTTGGGTGGATCGAGATTTTAGCTGTTGGACCCGCTATCCAGAGACTCAAGGTAGATCTGTCGGCGTTCACAGACCTTGAAGTCCCCATCTATATTTTCAGTTTTACTGTTTCTTTCATCCAAACAGTTATATTTTTTTCAGACTATTACTTGTAATGAATTCTATAATGCTCGTGAATTGTGACTCCAGTAGTAGTAATTAATGCAGCCTTTATATTATTCAGCACTCATTATATTTCACCTTAGCTAAATTGCTGTTATTTACTGAATGTGATAAGAATTGGTTTAATGATTTTCTAACGTTGGCTTGCCTAGCAAGTGATATGTTAGCCGCCATCACGGTCCCGAAAGTAGAAATTCCGGGTCGTGATAAGTTGGTATCAGAGCACTAGGTTGCCTAGGTCTCACGATTCACGAGCAAGCTTAGTAGAGTCTGGAGGATTGGTAGAGAGACGTCTGTGCTTATCTTCCAGAGGCTATGAAATTTAGGAACAAATTTCACTTCTATTTTCCTCTGTCGTGCGATGTTGTTTTCTCAATACTGAATGAACTCTTCTACTCTTATTCTCTCGCAGATAGCGAGAACATGTATCGCTTCCTCAGCTGAGCAGCTGCCAGAGCCTCCAGTGGCAGCTCCTACGCGGGGTAGAGGTCGAGGTCGAGGTATGGGCAAGGCTCATCCTAGAGCCCGAGCAGCAGCCTGAGCAGTGGAGCCTTAGATAGAGCTTGACGAGGAGTTCCAGCCAGACTGTTCCTGTCAGACCAGCTAAGGTTCCGTAGGGGTTCATTGCCACCCTAGTACTTCAAGATGCTTTGGTCAGTTTGGTGGGCCTTATGGAGAGTGTGGCCCAGACTGGAGCATTTCCCATGGCACCAGCCATCTCTCAGGCTGGAGAAGGAGCCCAGACTCCCACTACTCCCGCTCCGGAGGAGATAGCTCCCCAGTATCAAGTTCCAGCAGCTCATCCAGTCGGAGTAGTTCAGCCGGTTGTTGCGCCACAGACCGGTGATGGGTCAGCTATATCTTTTGAGGCTTTGTAGAGATTGGACAGGTTTACCAAGATCTTTCCTGTTCACTTCAGTGGTGCTACTTCAAAGGATCCCCAGGAGTATCTTGACAGCTGTCACGAGGTTCTACGGAACATGGGTATAGTGGAGACCAATGGGGTCAATTTCGCTATATTTCAGATGACTCGTTCCGCCAAGAAATGATGGAGAGATTATTTATTGACCAGACCAGCTGGGTCGCCTGCTCTTACTTGGGACCAGTTATCTCAGCTCTTCATAGAGAAGTTTCAGCCTATCATATTGAGAGAGGAGCGTCGCCGTCAGTTTGAGTGTCTCCAGCATGTCAGTATGACTGTTACTCAGTATGAGACCCGTTTTGTGGATTTGGCCTGTCATGATATTCTTCTACCTCCCACCGAGAGAGTAAGGGTGAGGAGGTTTATTGACAGACTTTCTCAGCCTGTCAGATTGCAGATAACTAAAGAGACTGGGAGTGAATTTTTTTCCAGGCGGCTGCTAATGTCGCCAGACGAATCGAGATAGTTCTTACTCAGGGAGGTCAGGGGTCTGACAAGAGACCTCGTTATTTTGGTGAGTTCAGCGGTGCCTCGTCTAGAGGCAGGGGTACTTTTGGTAGAGGCCATCCTTCCAGGCCGTTTCATTCATCACTCCAGACATCCCACGGTGCCTCAGGTGGTCGTGGCTCTCAGATGCATTATGCCCACCAGCTAACTTACAGTGCACCACCAACTCCTATTAGTGCACCTCCACTCCAGAGTTATCAGGGTGGTTATTCAGATCAACAGGGTCAGCAGTCATAGCAGCCGAGGTTATGTTATACTTGTGGTGATCCGAGGCACATTGTTAGATTTTGCCCTCGGGAAATGGGCAACTCACAGCATCAGAGTTCTCGTGCCATGGTTCCGGTACCAATTGATGCACCACCTGCTCAGCCAGCCAGAGGCAGGGGTCAGGCAGCCAGAGGTAGAGGCCAGACTATTAGAGGTAGAGGTCAGGCAGTTAGAGGTGGAGACCAGCCAGTTAGAGGTCGTCCCAGGGACGTAGTTTAGAGTGGTGGGGCCCAGCCCCGATGTTATGCTTTTCTAGCCAGGCCTGAGCCTGAGTCTTCTGACGTTGTTATCACAAGTACTGTTTTAGTTTGCAGTAGAGATGCTTCAGTTCTATTTGATACGAGGTCTACTTACTCCTATGTGTCATCCTATTTTGCTCCCTATTTGGTTATGCCCCGTGATTCTTTGAGTTCCTCTGTGTGTGTCCACACCAGTGGGAGATGCTATTATTGTAGATCGTGTTTATCGTTTGTGTGTGGTCACCATTGGAAGTCTTGAGACTCGTGTAGATCTTCTACTTCTCGATATAGTTACTTTTGATGTCATACTGGGTATGGATTGGCTGTCACCTTATCATGCTATATTAGATTGTCATGCCAAGATGGTGACCTTAGCCTTGCAAGGGTTGCCTCGATTAGAGTGGAGAGGGACTCTTGGCCATTCTTCCCGTAGGGTTATCTCTTATGTGAAGGCTCAACATATGGTCAAAAAGGGGTGTCTAGCTTATTTGGCTTATGTCCGCGATTCTAGAGTGGAGGTTCCTTCCATGGATTCAGTGCCAGTTGTTCGTGAGTTCCTAAAGGTGTTTCCTGCAGACCTGTCGGGGATGCCACCCAACAGGGACATTGATTTCTGCATTGATTTGGCTCAGGGCACTCAGCCTATTTCCATTCTGCCATATCGTATTGCCCCACCAGAGTTGAAAGAATTGAAAGAACAGTTACAAGATTTTCTTGATAAGGGCTTCATTAGACCTAGTGTCTTGCCCTGGGGTGCACCTATGTTGTTTGTGAAGAAGAAAGATGGATCGATGAGGATGTGTATAGATTATCGGCAACTGAACAAAGTCACCATCAAAAACAAGTATCTATTGCTGAAGATTGATGATTTATTTGATCAGCTTCAGGGTGCCAAGGTGTTTTCGAAGATTGATTTGAGATATGGGTACCATCAGTTGAGGATTAAGGCATATGATGTTCCTAAGACAGCTTTTCGGACTCGGTATGGGCATTATGAGTTTCTAGTGATGTCATTTGGGCTGACCAATGCCCCATCAGCATTCTTGGATTTGATGAACCGGGTGTTCAAGCCCTACTTGGATTCCTTTGTGATTGTATTTATTGATGATATCTTGATCTACTCCCACAGCCGGGAGGAGCATGAGCAGCATCTTCGGATCATTCTTCAGACTCTGAGAGACAGCCAATTATATGCTATGTTCTCAAAATGCGAGTTTTAGTTGAATTCAGTTGCTTTCTTGTGTCATATTGTATCAGCAGAGGGTATTCGGGTGGATCCTAAGAAGATTGAGGCAGTTCAGAATTGGCCTAGACCTAATTCAGTTACAGAGATCCGGAGTTTCTTGGGATTGGCAGGTTATTACCGTCGGTTTGTGGAGGGGTTTTCATCCATAGCAACCCCGTTGACCAGGTTGACCCAGGAGGGTGCCCCGTTCAGGTGGTCAGACGAGTGTGAGGCGAGCTTCCAGAAGCTTAAGACAGCTTTGACTACGGCACCAGTATTGGTATTACCCACAGGTTCAGGATCTTATACCGTATATTGTGACGCATTTCGTATTGGTTTGGATGCAGTATTGATGCAGGGTGGCAAGGTTATTACATATGCTTCACGGCAACTGAAGGTTCACGAGAAGAATTATCCTGTTCATGATCTAGAGCTGGCAGCCATTGTTCACGCGCTGAAGATTTGGAGGCACTATCTTTACGGCGTGCTATGTGAGGTATTCACGGATCATCGAAGTTTGCAGTATTTGTTCAAATAGAAGGAGCTCAATTTGAGGCGGGGGAGGTGGTTGGAGCTATTGAAAGACTATGATATCACCATATTGTATCATCCTGGGAAGGCCAATGTGGTGGCCGATGCTTTGAGTAGAAAGTCAGCTAGTATGTGTAGCCTTGCTTATATTCCAGTTGGTGAGAGACCGCTTGCATTGGATTTTCAGGCCCTGGCCAACCAGTTCGTGAGGTTGGATGTTTCTGAGCCCAACCGTGTTATAACTTGTATAGTTACTCGGTCTTCTTTGTTTGAGTGCATCAGAGATCGACAGGATAACGATCCTCATTTACTTTTCCTTAGAGACATAGTGCGACACGGTGGTCCAAGCAGGTTACTGTTGGAGATGACGGAGTTTTGAGGATGCAAGGTCGTATTTGTATGGCTAATATGGATGGACTTCGTGAGTTGATTCTTGAGAAGGCCCACAGTTCCCGGTTCTATTCATCCGGGCACCGCTAAGATGTATGAGGACTTGTAGCAACATTATTGGTGGAGGCGAATGAAGAAATACATAGTTTCATATGTAGCTCGACGTCTAAATTGCCAGCAGGTAAAGTGTGAGCATCAGAAACCTGGTAGTTTACTTTAGAGGTTAAAGATTCTTGAGTGGAAGTGGGAGCGTATCACTATGGATTTTGTTGTTGGACTCCCACGGACTTAGAGGAAGTTCGATGCAATTTGGGTCATTGTGGACAGGCTGACCAAGTCAACGCACTTCATTCCTGTGGTAGTTACCTATTCTTCAGAATGGTTGGCAGAGATTTACATTCGTGAGATCGTCCATCTTCACGGTTTTCCCGTGTCTATCATTTTTGATTGAGGTACGCAGTTCACCTCGCACTTCTGGAGGGCAGTACAGTGTGAGTTGGGTATGCAGGTTGAGTTGAGCACATCATTTCATCCTCAGACGGATGGGCAGTCCCACCGCACTATTCAGATCTTGGAGGATATGCTCCGCGTATGTGTTATAGACTTCGGAGGATCGTGGGATCAGTTATTTCCCCTTGCAGAGTTCGCTTACAACAACAACTACCGATCGAGAATTCAGATGGTTCCCTATGAGGCATTATATGGTAGGCGGTGTCGGTCGCCAGTTGGGTGGTTCAAGCCGAAAGAGGCTCGGTTGTTGGGCACAAACTTAGTACAGGATGCCTTGGATAAGGTCAAGATTATTCAGGATCAATTTCGCACAGCTCAGTCCAGGTAGAAGAGTTATGTCGACCGTAGAGTTCGTGATGTTGCATTCATGGTCGGGGAGAGAGTGTTTCTTCGGGTATCACCCATGAAGGGTGTAATGAGGTTCGGAAAGAAGGGCAAGTTGCGCCCTAGGTATATCAAATCTTTTGAGATTCTGGAGAGAGTGAGAGAGGTGGCTTACAGGCTTGCATTGCCACCTAGTTTAGCAGTTGTTCATCTGGTATTCCATGTGTCTATGATTCGAAAGTATCATGACGATCCGTCCCATGTGTTAGATTTCTGCTCTGTCCAGTTGGACAAAGATTTGACTTACGAGGAAGAGCTGGTGTCTATTCTAGCTCGGCCAGTTCGCCAATTGAGATCAAAGAGTTACCCTTCAGTTTGAGTGTAATGGAGAGGTCAACCTATTGAGGCAGTACTTGGGAGTCCGAGTCCGATATGCGGAGTAGATATCCCCACCTTTTCACCAGCTCAGGTACTTTTCTATGTCCGTTTGAGGATGAACGGTTATTTTAGAGGGGGAGCATGTGATGACCCAAAAGGCTATCTTATATTTTATAACTCGATTCTGCGCTCTTAAACCTTAAAAATCTCATTTTACCCTCTTCGATTTGCGTGCGCAGTCCGAACGTGTTTCTGGAAAACCTTTATGTTGAAAATTGATAAAAATAAGAATATTTGCCTTAAAAGTTGATTTAGTTGACTTCGGTCAATGCTTTTAGTAAACGGGCATGGATCCATATTTTTATGGTCCCGGTGGATCCATATCGAATTATGGAACCTGGACGTGTGCCCGAAATCGAATTCGGAGGTCCCCATCTCGAGTTATGAATTTTTGATGAAACTTTAAAAGTCTAAAAATTAATTATTTTTAAGAATTGGTTAATGTTTGGCATTTTTGATACCCGGTCTGTATTTGGTTTCGGAGCCTGGTATAGGTCCAATATAATAGGTATGACTTATCTGTGAAATTTTGTGAGAAACGGAGTTGGTTTGACGTGATTCGGACGTCCGGTTGTAAAAATAGGAATTTTAAAGTGTTCTTGAGAATTTCATTTGATTTGGTGCTAAATTCGAAGTTCTAGGTATTATTTTGGCGAATTGATCGCGCGAACAAGTTCGTATGATGTTTTTAGACTTGTGTGAATGTTTGGTTTGGATCCTCGAGGGCTCAGGTGAGTATTGGATAGGCCACGGGATGTTTGGAATTTGGAAAATCTGATTTTCTGCAGATTCTGGTGTTCTGACATGTCCTTCTTCGCGTTCGCGAAGGTACTCTCGCGAACGCGAAGAGTAAACTGATGAGGCCAGAATTTTCTTCTTTGCGAACGCGTAGGCTTGGTCGCGAAGCGATGAGGGCGTTACCCTTCGCAAACGTGATAAGCTCATCTCGAACACATAGTGTTAGGCGCTGGGGGGGGGGTCAGTCTTTCCTTCATCGCGAACACGAGCAATGTCTCGTGAACGCGAAGGCCAGGGGGGTAGCCTACGCGAACGCGAACATGGTCTCGTGAACGCGAAGGCTTGGCAGCCAATGCTCTTCGCGAACGCAATGCACACTGTCGCCCAACACTTAACAGAATCCAAACAAGAGATTTAGCCTCATTTTTTCAAAAACCAAACGGTGAGAGGCGATTTTTAAGAGTCATTTTCTTCCCCAAAGTGTTGGTAAGTGATTCTAAACCATTTTATTTCAATTACCGATTACATTTCATGAATTATCAACTTAAAATCTAGAGTTTTCATGGTAGAATTAGGGGTTAGGGTAGAAACTATAGATTTCGAAAATTTAGGGATTTAGACCTCAATTTGAGGTCGGGTTCCAAAACTAATTATACATCCGGGTTCGGGGGTGAATGGGTAAATAGATTTTGGTCCGAACCTTGGGTTTTGACCAAGCGGGCCCGAGGTCGATTTTTGACTTTTTGGGAGAAAATTTAGGAAATTTAATTTATGCAATATAATTGATTCCTTTAGCAATATTTGATATTATATTGAGTCATTTTTGAATCGATACGAGTGATTTAGAGGTGAATTATAGAGGAAAAGCTGTGATTGAGAATTAAGTGGTCTTCGGAGCAAGGTAAGTGTTGTGCTTAACCCTGACTTGAGGGAAATAGGAACCTTAGACTATTTGCTATATGAAATTCATGCGAGCGGCGTATATGTGAGGTGAAGGGTACTTATGCGCCGCCAATTTACATATTTTTCATATTTCTTCCGTTTTTCTTATATTGTCTATTTTCTATGCCTAATTGCCACGTGTTTATGCTAGTGTTGTTAAATTGATCGTTCTTATTATGTTTACGGATTTTCTGGTGATAATTGAGAATTTATTTCAAAGTTGAGATTGATATTGTAGAACCAAATATTGAAGTAAGGCTTGTACTTGTGTATTCTATCTCCCTGTTGTTATTTATGCATTGCATTATGGTAAGGGAGAGTGTTAATGCACGAAGGGTGATGCTGTGCCATATTGTGAGTGTTAATGCACGAAGGGTGATACCGTGTCATATTGTGAGTGTTAATGCACGAAGGATGATGTCGTGCCACATTGTGAGTGTTAATTCACGAAGGGTGATGTCATGTCATGATATGAGAGTAAAAGCACGAAGGGTGATGTCGTGCCATTTCTATTGATTTTATGGCGAGGTTGAGAGTAAAAGCACGAAGGGTGATGTCGTGCATTTTTTCTTTATTGCATTCGTGCTCCTGTTGATTCATAGTATATTGATTGTTCCAGTTCTCATTCTGCTGTAGCTCTTTATTTTGTATTCCCCCCAGCATGTTTCCCCCTCCCGATAATTCTTGTCTAATTCTTCATTACTGTTATTTGTGTATACATTGTAAACTGTACAAGTTGATTTGTAGGTGCCTTGCCTTAGCCTCGTCGCTACTTCGTTGGGGTTAGGCTCGACACTTACCAGTACATGAGGTCGGTTGTACTGATACTTCACTCAGCACTTTCTGTGCAGATTCTGGTACCGGCTTGGGTGGATCGAGATTTTAGCTGTTGGACCCACTATTCGGAGACTCAAGGTAGATCTGTCGGCGTTCACAAACCTTGAAGTCCCCATCTATCTTTTCAGTTTTACTATTTCTTTCATCCAAACAGTTGTATTTCTTTCAAACTATTACTTGTAATGAATTCTAGAATGCTCGTGAATTGTGACTCCAGATCCGGGTAGTAGTAATTAATGCAGTCTTTATATTATTCTGCACTCATTATGTTTTACCTTAGCTAAATTGTTGTTATTTACTGAATGGGATAAGAATTAATTTAATGATTTTCTAACGTTGACTTGCCTAGAAAGTGAAATGGTAGGCGCTATCACGGTCCCGACGGTAGAAATTTTGAGTCGTGACAATATCTCTATCTCTTGGGATGCGATTTTTATCCGGATCCTGCATGAACGCAAAATATTTTATGCTCAGTCCTGTCATTTTTATATCTCTATCCCCTGCCAAGGCATCTATCATGTTTTTATAGGAAACTCACCAAATTGGCTGAATAAAGTTTCTAGGAACTTGTCCAATTTATTGGTTCCACTTATGGTTTAGAATCTCGAAATTTCATAAAGAATATTCGATCACAAATATATCAAAGACATCAAATACTGTAAAGATGCCAAAGTGATCCACGGAAAGTTTTAGCTCAAAATGAACTTAAACTCTAGGTTGTTATCTGATATGTTCCAATGAAAATAATTTACATACTAAAACAAGAAAATAACAATGAATCGGAAACCAAAAGGGTTATTTAAAGGAAGGGGTTTGATTGAGTTTCATTCGTTAAAAAATTTTTATTGTATAAATAAGGGATAAAACTAGCCCTTTTTGCCTTTTTGGTCATATACAAGCTATTAAATATCTTTGACACAAGGAAAACTTACAGTAAAGTGGTAAAAGGAGGTTATAAAATTATTTTTGGAAGATGGTTCAAATCCTAGTATGATATTTTTGGATTCCTTTGTATAAATTTCTATCTCTTGGATAAGGATAGATTTTACCTCAACAATTAGAGCAAATTTAAGGGCAACCTTGAATCTTTAAGAGAAAACATACCACATTATTTTAATAAAAAATATAATATTCAAACCAAAATTATCACAATATTCTATTTTTAAATACAGTATCAAACTAAACATAAATTTGAAATACAATATTCAAAAGTTAACATACCATAATATTCTAATTTGAATTATAATATTCAAACCAAATATACCATAATATTTTAATTTGGAATACGATATTCAAACCAAATATATGGTATTCTAATTTGGAATACGATATTCAAAGTAACTATACCACAATATTTTAATATATAATATTCAAACCAAACATATTACAATTTCCTAATTTTGATATAATATTCAATCTAAATATACTACATTATTCTAATTTGAAATACAATACTCAAACTAAACATACAATAATATTCTAATTTGGAATACAATTTTCATTCAAATCAAATATACCGTTATTCTAATTTAAAATATAATATTTAAACCAAATATTTCATAATATTCTAATTTGAGTATAATATTCAAACCAAACATACTACGATATTCTAATTTGTAAAGATTTATAAAGTAGGAATACAAGGTAAAATAAATTTATTAAGTAGGATAAAATAAATATTTTAATCGTATATGGTGTTATAGTAGTGTTATAATGGGCGTATATTTCCCAATTTCAAAAGGAAAAAATTGCATGAGCGTCCTATTTGGTCACCCCCATTTAACTTCAGACTTATTGGGCTTAAGAGCATTAAACAATTGGTTACACTTCAGACCTATTTGCCCTTAAGTGTATCTGAAGTGCAATTTTTCACTTCAGACCTATTTGCCCTTAAATGTATCTGAAGTGCAATTTTTCACTTCAGACTTATTGCCCTTAAGTGAAGGAAAACGTTTGTTGCACTTTAGACCTTTTGGCCTTAAGTGCATCTGAAGTGCAATTTTTTACTTACGACTTATTGGCCTTAAGTGCATGAAATCATTTGTTGCACTTCAAATCTTTTTGCTATTAAATGCATATGAAGTGTAATTTTTTCACTTCAAGCTAAGTTCTTTTTAACTTCATACCTAATAAGTGCGAAGTTGATTGTAAAATGAGTAGGCTTGCAAATATTTTTTTATAAAATGGGTATATGTTCAATTGTAACCCCAAAATCAGGTATAAATGCAATAACCCCTTCAAAAGGGAAAAGAAGGCCCAAAAGGAATCAAAGAATTGGTTCAAGAACAATAACGATATGATTCAAAATATCCGTTTTATGTGCATTTACAGTTATCTACATGCGTAAATAGTATGTATATTTATATATATATAAAAAAAATGTAAATCTATCTATCTATTTATATGGAGAATAGTCCATTGGTTTTGTATAAATTCTAGATATATGCAAACGTTTTTTTATTTTAAATTTTCGTTTACCAGAAAAAGTCTCTGTTTCTCTTAATTCGATTTCATCGAGATAAGCTTCAATTCTATTTGCTGATTGATCCAATTCGGTTTTCCTCGGTTTTGTGTTTGGTTTGTCTCTGTTTCTTTTTATTTATTTATTTTTTAAAATAATTATTTGGTATCCGATATCCACTCCCTCTCTTATCAAGGTATTTGTCTTTGTTTCATTTGTATTCAGTTGATTGGCTATGTGCTTGGGACTTGTTTGTTGCAGCAATTTTTTTTTATTACTAATCCTGATTTTTTATTCAATTTTTGCTAGGATAATTTCCTTTGGTTATGAACAAAATTTGTTTGAACATTTGTTGATCGAACGAAATTATCTATACCTTGTTGATCATGAAAATTGTTAAAAAGAAACGTGTTATTGATTGTTTCCTTGTGCTTATTTGTATTTAAATAGAGAAACATCATCGCAAAACAATGAGATATTCCAACTAAAACTGAAACAGTATCAAATGGCATCAGTAGAGTTTTCATATTCTTTAAGATTACTGTTGCTTTATGCCATTTATTTGGCTTTTCTTGATTTAGTTCTTTTATATGTTTGGTGTGACATATTTGGTTCTATATAGAATGTAGAAGTGGGCTCGCCTATGTAGAGGGGATATTATCACTTTTAGCTCGCGTCAGAAACTATTTACATATGGTAGCCGAAAAAGTGTATAAAATTTGTATAATTTTTGTATATAACATACAAAATATATATATATACAAAAAAATATACAAATTTTATACATTTTTTTTGACTATTATTTTTACAGCGGCTATACAATGTCATTTTCTCTATATAGAACGCAAATTACTTTTCATATTACCTTCTCATTTTTGTTGGCCACTTTTTTATTTTATTTTTATTTTTTTTGGTTCTATCATAAACAACTTCTTTACCTTCACAAGTTAGGGGTAAGGTCTGCGTATACGCTACTCTTTCCAGAACCTATTTGTGGAATTACATTGAGTTTGTTGTTGTAAATTATTTTTCATATTACCTTCTCATTTCTATTGGCCGCTTTTTTTTTCTTGAGCCGAAATTTTATTGGAAACAGTCTCTTTACCTTCAAAGTAAGGTCTGCGTACACACTACCCTCCCCAGATTCTACTTGTGGAATTACACTGGGTTTGTTACTGTTGTTGTATTACCATACATAGTACTTTGCTTGTTTGCAGCTCTTTGCTCTTCATGTTTTCTTAAGTTTAGTGATTCTCAAGCAACCATTCTTATGAATGTGAGTTTTCTTCAAATTCTCAATGTTCGTGTCGATAGTATTACTTCGTACTTTCGTATTAGATTTCTATGACTACCTGTTGTTTCTCTTAAGTCGGTCATCTAACTATCTGGTTGTTATTTATGCTGCTTATGCTTCCCTGAGTCGAGTGTCTATTGAAAATAACCTCTCTATCCCAACAAGGTAGGGGTAAGGATGCGTACACAATATCCTCCCACACCTCACTATGTGGGATTATACTGAGTTTGTTATTGTTGTTGTAGTTTTCTTCAGATTTAGAGTATATGCGCAGCTAACTGTATCATGGTGAAAAGTGCACTAGGATATTTCATTGTTGAATTACTATTACATGCTAATTTTCAGCATTTTGCTCTTCTTTTCATTGGCAGGAAGGAGAATTAGGATTTCGGAAAATCCATGTGTTGAGATTTTAACATGAGTGAGATATCTTCAAATTGCTTGAATGAACTCCCACTTCATGTAACGACCCGACTTGTCATTTTGAGAATTAACGTTCCGTTCGGTGGCTTAAGGTCTCGAGCAGCTTTGAAATGTGTATTATGACTTACCGGGTTAGTTGGTTCAGGTTCAGAGTGATTTCAGAATGAATTGAGACACTTAGTCTCTTAATTGAAAGTTTAAGTTGGAAAAGTCGATCGGAAATTAACTTATGTGTAAACAACCTCGGATTTGGATCTTGATGGTTCTGTGAGCTCCGTTAGGTGCTTTTGGATTTAGGAGCGCGTCCGGATTTTGATTTGGAGGTCAGTAGTAGAATTAGGTTTGAAATGCCGAAAGTTAAAATTTTAGAACTTGTGTGCATAATTTGAGGTCAATCGAACGTGATTTGATAGGTTTTGATGTCGTTTGTAGAAGTTATAAATTTCAAAGTTCATGAGGCTTGAATCCGTGGGAAATTCGTATTTTTGATGTTGTTTGAGGTGATTTGAGGGTTCGCCCAAGTTCGTATGGTGTATTAGGACTTGATGGTATCTTTAGTTGAGGTCCCGGGGGCCTCGGGTAGGTTTCGGGGTGAGTTTTGAGCGAGTCCGGGCATTTTGACACTCTGATGTTGTTCTGGAACGTTGGAAGTGCGGACCACATAATTTCATATGCAGAGGCATATTTTTGAGTGCTGTAGCAGATGAAAAAATGCTGCAGCAGATGAAAATGTGCGGACCGCAAAGAAAAAATACGGACCGCACAATTTTGTCTGCGGCCGCACTTCAGGGTGTTCTGCAGGTTCGCTGGCCCGACTTCGGAAGCTTATATCGTTTGATCTACAGGGAATTTGGAGATGATTCAAAAAGAAAAGTTGTAGACCTTCGTATCTAGTTTCCAGAAAGATAAAGAAACCATCATTTGGACATCTGTAGAGAAGGTTATGGCCAATTTACTGAAACCTGGTAGTGGAGAGGCTATGAAGTGCGGCCACACAATTTTTGTACTACCGCAGAACTTGAAAATGTGCGGACCGCACATTGGGAGGTCAGAGGGTGTACTATATAACTGAGGCCTAGGGTATTATTTCATTTTCAGACATAGAGAGCTCGGTTTGTGACGATCATGGGTTGTTCAACAAATTCATCGGGGTAAGTGATTCTAACTCGGATTTGGTTAGTATACATGAATATATCATTGTTTTCATCATCCAATTAGTATTTTGAGATGAAAATTTGGGGAAAATTGTAGAAATTTCAAAAAACAAATTTTTGGGATTTGAATATCGATTCAGAGTCGGATTTGAGTGAAATTAGTATGGTTGAACTCGTAATTGAATGATTTATCGGATTTTATGAGTTTCATCGGATTCTGAGACGTGGGTCCCACAAGCGATTTTTGAGTTAAATTTCGGACTTTGTTGGAAAATTAGTATTTTCATATGGAATAAATTTCTATGATTTGTATTGACTGAATCAAATTAATTGTGACTAGATAGGAGGCTTTCAGAGGCAAATTTGTGAGGCAAAGGCATAGCGGAGTAAAGAATTACACAGTTTGAGCTAAGTAACACTTCTAAACATGGTTATGAGGGTATGAATCCCCGGATTAGTGTTCTATAAATTGTTCGGAGGTGACGCACACGATAGTTGATGAGCATGTGGACGTGCACTATTGAAATTGTGACTTGAATAAATTCTGTGAAGCTGTAAAAATTAAAGAATCATGTTATTATCTGAACATTTCCCACGTGTTAGAGAAATTGAGCTGAGGTTCTTATTAAAGATCATGTTTAGGCCATGTGCCGATATTTTGGGACCCATGGGGTCATGTAGCTGTTAAATTAGTTGTTTTAAAATATATATTTCATACTTAGTCATGCTCATGTATTGTGAGGATATTTATGGGATCGGGGCTGCCCGTCTGTAGCAGGTCATATCGGCTTTATATATATTATTATTATTATGGGATCGGGACTGCTAGCCTGTAGTAGGCCATATCGGCTTTATATTACGCTTGGGCTGAAGGGGCCCCTCCGGAGTCTGTACACACCCCTAGTGAGTGTAGATGATTATATATATATTCAGGATGGACTTCCCAGGGCATGGGCTTGCCTTATTTATTTATATTATGATGAATTTTTCTTGGACATGGATCTTGTCCGTATCATTTAGATGTGGGGGTAAATTACCCAGGGCTGGATTGGCCTTATACGGTACTGGGGGACTGACTGTCAATCAATGTGAATATATATACGAGATGGAATATCCCTGGGCTAGATTGTCCATAGACAGTACCGAGTGACCGAATGATTTGTGACAAGTAGTACAGGAAGTCTTTCCACTGAGATGTCACATTCCTCATATCATGCAATATTGATCTATTTTGCTTGTACTGAGTTTAACTGTTGAACTTGAAAGCATGCCTATATTTTTATACCATTATTTATGTATTGGACTGTACCTGCAGAGCTCGTCACTACTTTCAGACCAGAGGTTAGTCTTGTTACTTATTGAGATTAGTTGTACTCATACTACTCTCTGCACCTCGTGTGCAGATCCAAGTGCTTCCGGATACGACGGCTGCTTAATTTCGGATTTATTTCTTTTGGGTACAATCAAGGTAGCTGCTTGACGTCCGCAGACTTGATTCTCTTCCTGTTTAGTTATTCTACTATTCTATATTTTAGATAGTGATTTTTATCACTCAGACTTTGTATTCATTTAGATGATCTTGTACTCAGTGACACCCGATTTTGGGAGTGTTTATATTTATATTTGTGAGATTTCTTCCACTGAATTTAATTATTATGTTTTTAAATTTAAAAGATATGGTGTTTCATTGGGATTATCGGCTTGCCTAGTATTGAGTTAGGCGCCATCACGACAGGTGGGATTTTGGGTCGTGACAAGTTGGTATCAGAACCTAGGTTACATAGGTCTCACGAGTCATAAGCAGGCTTAGTAGAGTCGTGCAGATCGGTACGGAGACGTCTGTACTTATATTCGAGAGGCTGCCGAACCCTTAGGAATATTTCACTTTCTTATATTCTATAGTGCATAATTGATTCATCTTGAAACATAATTCTTTGAATTCCTTCCATACATTCGTGTTCGCATGTGAGTGCTCCGTACTAGTTGTGCATCGCTGGCTTGTGATTCCATGAATGGGGTTCGAGATGTGTTTTCTATGTTTTGGTGATAGGCCAGTCTGGAGGACTTGAGGCCAGGATTAGACTGTAACTTAGGCTCAGTAGTTTCAGTTGTGTGAACTTATACAATTGGACTCATATGTACGGTAGTGTCCCTATGAGTGAAATTTGTGGCTCGATGAACGGATGAATGACCATATGATGATTATATTGTGACTACGGGATGTGTTCAGATGGTTTGAAAGTGAGACAAAAAAAATATTTGCTTGAGATGTAAAGAGAACTATTAGGTATTTGACTTCTGTCTCGAATTGACGTAGAGTCTGGAGTTATGAATGTATTGAAGGATCGTTCACGTGGTGTAATTTTGGAACAAATTAAATTTTCGTGTCTTGTTGATGAGTTCAAACTAATGAAGGTTAAGTGATTACGTAGTAGTTGTGGCAGTAAAAAGGGTATAAAAAGATGCCAGTTTGAGGCTAAACATGCGGGTTATCACCTGCAGAATAAACTACAGAGGTGTAATCTTTATAATGTTGTGTGAAGAATCTTCTTTCCTATTAGTAAGGCAGATGTATTGAGATTTGAATTTGAATTAGTCAAGAAAGTTGACCTGAACGTCACGGGAATTGAAGGCGAGCTTAGTAGATGATTTGAGGTACCATATAGGTTATGTTGCATGAGCTTGGGAAGAATTTAGTTAAATCTAACTACGGTGTTATGGAAGTAATTGAATATGGGTATTGTGAATTATTGAATGTTTTGATCTATGGCCTTGAGCCAAGTGGGGGAGCCTGCTATTGACAATTGGATTTCATGGTTATATGTTAAATTTAGGTTTTGGTCCGAGACATACTTGTGGAACAGTTATGAATGCATAGGCTGAGATCGAGGATGACTCAAGTAAGGAAATTTCCTGAATACGGGATATAATACACTTATGAAATTATGAAAAAAAAATCATGGAAGGATTAAGTTGTTAATTGCAAAGAATATAGCTCACATGGAATATGAATTCGACCGGTGGTGTTAAGGCAGGGTTACTTCTTTGAGTGTTTTTGTGCTAATGGGACATGTGTCTTTTGGCCCATTTGGGTGGTGCAATTCAAGTTTGAGCAGAGTGGGTGACTCTCGAGAAGGTTCTAATGGGTCCGAGATTTATATATGACAATTGAGAATTTTTTCGGACTTGTGTATGGATAGAATATGAGATTTGCATTTGATGGTGCCGGGACTTGTGGTAATTCCGTATGACTATGGATTCTATTCTCGAGTATAAGAAATGTAAAAGAACAATTTTAAGTCTCCATAAGGTCTTTTCAGAGTGGATGTCTCGATTGTGGTATTTATTAGAGTAATTATGATGTGGTGAGGCACTACAGATGTTTGGTGGTAATATTCTTGGGTTTGGTAACCTACGTGGCTTGGTCGAGTTAGAGGAATTCAATCTTGATAGCTTGATTATGTGCAAACAGATTTCAAAGTGTTCTTGATAGTTTTTACCATGGGTTGAGCCGGATATTTTCTATCGGTGTGAGGAACGTGTTGTGTATTGTGATTTCCTCCTGCAAGGGAACAGATGGAATATTTCTAACTAATCTGGTGTGTATTCTACTGGTGACTCAGAGTTGATATGAAATTCTCGTACTCTTCGTATAGTGATCTAATAGAGGCGGTGTGTCATGTGAGATTGAGAATTGCACATACAAGGTGGTCGTTCAGTTTTGAAGGGAAGGTCATGAATTATGGACAATATGATTAGTTCCGGACATTTAGATGAATGTTATAACTGCTCGGTAATTCCTGAGAATGGTGCACATTTCAGAAGGCGCATTGTGTTTTGACTTACGGATGTTCATTAGTATTGCGGTACCCACCTGGTTGATAGACTCTTGATATTCAAATTATTGTTATGTGGCACTGAAGAATCATAGAAGTATTCCTCGTGGGATGATCGTGTATGAGAGATGTATTAGACATTCAGGCGATGGAGTTGGGATCAAATATGGTGATTCGTGTGTTCTATGGATAGAAACAGGTTATTTCGTGGTTGTGGACTGTGAAGATGTGGCCAAGCCTAGTCAGATGATAGTATGTGTTATGGTTAGGTCGTTATGGACTTTTGGAGGGCTATTTGTCCATTCGTGGATGGCCGGAGTTGATTTAGGGGCCCATTGATAGGCCCAATGAGGATGTGTATTCTACACCGGGTCAGATTTGTTGACTTCGAACTGCTATTGTTGAGGGATATGCCATTCGGTTAGAATTGATTTTTATTCGTATCGGATATGTTCTATGTGTTACTCTTCTATGCTACGAAAGGTTGTGATTCATTGGTTATATGTACACATGGTGCGGTTCTGTTTGGGCCTTATAGCAGAATTCGAGTGAGATGGTGATTGGGGTATGGAATGGTTGATTGCGCCTTAGTTATGGTCTTTCCAGATTGTGGTATATTATGTTATTTGTTTCTCCATGGTTATGGTTATGCACTTCGTGTATTTGATGTCAAATTGCATGTGGTTGTTGATTTTGAGCATTGTGGCTTGAGGTATTTCATATGGACCACTGCTTGGATGGGGTCACGCATTGCAGCTGGGTTATGTCGGTAGATGATCCTTCGTGTTAGATTCATGTGTCTTGGTTTTACTAGGTATGATGGGTTCGTAGCATTTTGGTTGTGGTGGTACTTGTTGAACTTGCGGGATGGTTCCCTTATTTGAGTCATTTTCCATGATTGAGTATATTTGGAGTGTTCCTTATTGGTGCACAAATTGCACGGGTTGTGACTTTAGATTGATTGATGTGGCATGTCCCTATAGTGGTTGTGTTGGATGAGATGAGGTCATTGAACCTAGAATGGATTCTATCCGATTTGATTACAACGTGTAGGAAGAATAATTTAGAATTTGGCTTAAATAATTGGCTATGGTACTTGTTGAACGAGGGAAAGCTTCGTGACTTGTTGATATGGTAAGTGGTCATGAAATTTCGTGTGTTTCTTTCATTATCGGTAGTGTATGAAGGTTTTGGAGTGAGGCATTGTTTGATATGGGGTTTAATACCTGTATCAGGTTTATTTTTAAGCAACTATAATGATTAGAAACTATTACGAGTATATGGGTTATGTGGTATATCATGTGATTATATTTGGAGTTATGGCCAAGGCTTAATACAACTTGTTAAGACTCATACAGAGTGTAAATATGAGATTCGGGTCTTCAAAAGAAATTTTTGGATGTTGGAAATGGGATTCCAAAGTTTATGGGCTAATGCTAAATTAGTAATTTTTAGTTATGTGATGTCATCAGGCCTATATGGAATAGGGTGACGTAGGTTCACCCCCGGGTATGTGTGTGATAAGGTGAAATAGTGATTTGAAGGTTTAGGAACAACTCTTGGCACGTTCGAGGATGAAAGTATATTTAAGTAGGGGAGAATGTAATGACCCGACTTGTCATTTTGAGAATTAGCGTTCCGTTCGGTGGCTTAAGGTTTCGAGCAGCTTTAAAATGTGTATTATGACTTACTGGGTTAGTTGGTTCAGGTTCGGAGTGATTTCAGAATGAATTGCGACACTTAGTCTCTTAATTGAAAGTCTAAGTTGGAAAAGTCGACCGGAAATTAACTTATGTGTAAACGACCTCGGATTTGGATTTTGATAGTTCTGTGAGCTCCGTTAGGTGATTTTGGACTTAGGAACGCGTCCGGATTTCGATTTAGAGGTCAGTAGTAGAATTGAGTTTGAAATGCCGAAAGTTGAAATTTTAGAAAGTTTGACAGGGAGTGGATTTTTTGATATCGGGGTCGCATTTGATTTCCGGAAGTTAGAGTAGGTTCGTGGTGTCATTTATGACTTGTGTGCATAATTTGAGGTCAATCAAACATGATTTGATAGGTTTTGACGTCGTTTGTAGAAGTTGTAAATTTCAAAGTTCATGAGGCTTGAATCCGTAAGGAATTCGTATTTTTGATGTTGTTTGAGGTGATTTGAGGGTTCGCCCAAGTTCGTATGGTGTTTTAGGACTTGATGGTATCTTTGGTTGAGGTCCCGGGGGCCTCGGGTAAGTTTTGGGGTGAGTTTTGAGCGAGTCCGGGCATTTTGACACTCTGATGTTGTTCTGGAATGTTGGAAGTGTGGACCACACAATTTCATGTGCAGAGGCATATTTTTGAGTGTTGTAGCAGATGAAAAAGTACTGCAGTAGATGAAAATGTGTGGACCGTAGAGGAAAAATGCGGACCGCACAATTTTGAATATGACCGCACTTCAGGGTGTTCTGCAGGTTCGCTGGCCCGACTTCGGAAGCTTATATCTTTTGATCCACAAGGAATTTGGAGATGATTCAAAAAGGAACGTAGTAGTCCTTCGTGTCTAGTTTCCGGAGAGATAAAGAAATCATCATTTGGACATATGCAGAGAAGGTTATGGCCAATTTACTGAAGCCTGGTAGTGGAGAGGCTGTGAAGTGCAGCCGCACAATTTCTGTACGACCGCAGAACTTGGAAATGTGCGGACCGCACATTGGGAGGTCAGAGGGTGTACTATATAACCAAGGCCTAGGGTATTATTTTATTTTTAGACCTAGAGAGCTCGGGTTGTGACGATCTTTCGTGGGCTGTTCAAGAAATTCATTGGGGTAAGTGATTCTAACTCGGATTTGGTTAATATACATCAATATATCATTGTTTTCATCATCCAATTAGTATTTTGAGATGAAAATTTGGGGAAAATTGTAGAAATTTTATACAATAATTTTTTGGGATTTAAATACCGATTCGAAATTGGATTTGAGTGAAATTAGTATGGTTGAACTCGTAATTGAATGGGTTGTCGGATTTCGTGAGTTTCGTCGGATTCCGAGACGTGGGCCCCATATGCGATTTTTGAGTTAAATTTCGGACTTTGTTGGAAAATTAGTATTTTCATATGGACTAAATTCCTATGATTTGTATTGACTGAATCAAATTAATTGTGACTAGATACGAGGCTTTCAGAGGCAAATTTGCGAGGCAAAGGCATAGTGGAGTAAAACATTACACGGTTTGAGGTAAGTAACACTTCTAAACTTGGTTCTGAGGGTATGAATCCCCAAATCGGTGTTATATAAATTGTTCTGAGGTGACACACACGATAGTTGACGAGCGTGTGGACGTGCACCATTGAAATTGTGACTTGAATAAATTCTGTGAAGTTGTAAAAATTAAAGAGTCATGTTATTATCTGAACATTTCTCACAAGTTCGAGAAATTGAGCTGAGACTCTTATTAAAGATCATGTTTAGGCTTTGTGCAGATATTTTGGGACCCATGGGGTCATGTAGCTGTTAAATTAATTGTTTTAAAATATACATTTCATACTTAGTCATGCTCATATATTGTGAGGATATTTATGGGATCGGGGCTGTCCGTCTGCAGCAGGCCATATCGGCTTTATATATATTATTATTATTATGGGATCCGGTTGCACGCCTGTAGAAGGCTTTATTATTATATGGATCTGGGCTGCCCGCCTGCAGCAGGCTTTATTGGATTTATTATTATATGGATCGGGACTCCTAGCCTACAGTAGGCCATATCGGCTTTATATTACGCTTGGGCTGAAGGAGCCCCTCCGGAGACTGTACACACCCCTAGTGAGTGTAGATGCTTATATATATATATTCGGGATGGACTTCCCAGGGCATGGGCTTGCCTTATTTATTTATATTATGATGAATATTTCTTGGACATGGATCTTGTCCGTATCATTTACATGTGGGAGTAAATTACCCAGGACTGGATTGGCCATAGACAGTACCGAGTGACCGAATGATTTGTGACCAGTAGTACATGAAGTCTTTCCTCTGAGATGTCACATTTCTCATATCATGCAGCATTAATCTATTTTGCTTGTACCGAGTTTAACTGTTGAACTTGAAAGCATGCCTACATTTTTATACCATTATTTATGTATTGGACTGTACCTGCGGAGCTCATCACTACTTTCAGCCCAGAGGTTAGTCTTGTTACTTATTGAGTTGGTTGTACTCATACTACTCTCTGCACCTCGTGTGCAGATCCAGTGCTCCCGGATACGACGGCTGCTTGATTTCGGAGTTATTTCTGTTGGAGACAATCAAGGTAGCTGCTTGACGTCCGCAGACTTGATTCTCTTCCTGTTTAGTTATTGTACTGTTCTATATTTTAGATAGTGATTTTTATCACTCAGACTTTGTATTCATTTAGATGCTCATGTACTCAGTAATACCGGGTTTTGAGAGTGTTTATATTTGTATTTGTGAGATTTCTTCCGCTGAATTTAATTATTATGTTTTCAAATTTAAAAAATATGGTGTTTCATTGGGATTGTCGGCTTGTCTAGTATTGAGTTAGGCGCCATCACGATAGGTGAGATTTTGGCTCGTGACACTTCACCAATTGACCTTTGTTATTTCCTTCCTTTGCTTGTTTTTGCAGGAATCCCCTACTTGTTTTTTCTGATTTTAGTCGATAAACGAGAGGTTCAAGTTAATAGCTGGTGATTGCTACTAGAAATATGAAAGATAAAGGAAGAAATTTCTCACAGACTGAGCTTATTTTGTGAACAATTTTCTCTTTGACTCTGTAGTTGTTCTAGTGATTTCTCACCTTAAATTATACTTGCAAAATGGCTGATCATGGTAAGTATATCCAACCACTTGTTATTGACAACGGAAGTGAAACGAGCAAGGTTAGTTAGAAAAAAATGCTTATAATTTTAACTCCATATGTATAGTGTATAGTGTTAACTACAGTAAGAGGTAGACCTATGTATAATATTAAGGGGTCACCAGACCCCGTAACTTCGGTTTGAAAATGGTTTATTTAAATAACTTGGTACCATGAACACTAAAAGACTTTAGGGGCACTGGTTTTGCAGTATACTAGTGTCCTTGTTGCGTTAAAATTCTGGATCCACCTGTAATTACATTGCTCCTAATGTGATCTACTAATGAATAATAACTGTGTCGTTTGTTTCTTTAGGTTGGCTTTGCTGGAGATGATTCTCCTAAGGCTGGTTTTCCAAGTATAGTTGCTCGTCCTCGTCACACTGGCATCATGGTTGGAATAGGACAAAAAGATGCCTATGTTGGTGAAGCAGCTCGGTATAAAAGAGGTTATTTTTCTCTCAGATATCCAATTGAAGATGGTATCATAAGAGACTGGGATGATATGGAGCAAATGTGGCAACATACATTTTACAATGAGGTCGACTATGTTTCCTGGCATAGCAGAACGTACGAGCAAGGAAATAACTGCTCTTGCTCGAGCAACACGAAGATCAAGGTGATTGCACCACCTGAGAGGAAGTACAGTGGCTGGATAGGTGGATCAGTTCTAGCTTCCCTCAGTACTTTCAAACAAGTTAGTTTCTCGTCGCCTTTTTACGTCTAAGTGTCACGCCCTTAGTCGTTAACTAAGTACACGTGCGGCACTTGACAACTCGCTCACGATCTTGCACAACTTGCTCACATTCTTGCTCTGCCAAGTCAGCCTTACTACACTCAAGATCGCTAAGAAAATGGTAGAAAGAACACAAGATAATTGTTAAAGGAAGCTTTGTATTAGAGAAAACTTAAATTGTTTGCTTGATGAATTACAAATGAATGGACTCCTTTATATACTAGTCTCCTAGGGGCTAGTGTGCAAATATTAATTGTTACACAAGTTCTTAATATTTACAAGATAAGGGCTTTCTCTAGAATTCTCTACAAGCCTAGAAGATTCCAAGGACTTTCCTAGCAAATCCATAAACATCTAGGATCTTCCAAAGGAAATGTCCATACTTCTCTAGAATCTTCTCACAAATGCAAGCATTCCTCCTATGTAAGCTTCCACATGGCATTAATATATGCCAAATGGCGCTTATGTGGCATGATGACATGGCGAGTCATCACACTCTCCCCCACCTAATGTTGCGACGACCGCGGTGCAATGTTGCTGCACAAACTCTCGGATCTTATCTTTGAATTGCCATAAATCTTCATAGCGTTCCCATGTGGCCTCCTCCGGTGATTTCCCCTTCCAATGGACGAGGAACATTGCAGTGTCTTTTTGCCCTTGTTTTTGCCTGGCCTGGTAATCAATAATAGCCTCAATCTCCCGACCGTGCGAGGCGGTGATAGTAATAGGCGCTCGACTTGATT
This sequence comes from Nicotiana otophora, assembly GCA_000715115.1. NCBI lineage: Eukaryota > Viridiplantae > Streptophyta > Magnoliopsida > Solanales > Solanaceae > Nicotiana > Nicotiana otophora. The sequence goes on from AWOL01S0133356.1 coordinate 26,372, forward strand.
GGCCCCTACTTGGATCATCATTGTCTTCATGATAGGGCTTAAGCATGCTGGCATGGAAGATAGGGTAGATCTTAAGATATGATGGCTTATCAAGCTTGTATGAGATCTTGCCTACCTTGGTGACTATCTTAAATGGACCCTCATACTTGTGAATCAGATTCTGATGCATGCCCCGTAGTGCCTTAAACTGTCTTGGATTAAACTTCACCATGACCATGTCCCCAACTCTATAGTCCGTGGGACGCCGCTTACGATCTGCAAACTTCTTCATCTTCTTAGCTGCCTTATCCAAGTAGGACTTAGCAGTGTCAAGCTGCTCCTCCCATCCTTTGGCCATATGATAAGCCCCCAAACTCTTTCCCTCGAACGTGGCTGGTAATGAATGTGGAGTTTGTGGCTGTTGGCCTGTGGCTAGCTCAAATGGTGTCCGTCCTGTGGACTCACTCCGCTGCAAGTTATAAGAGAATTGGGCGATGTCTAGGAGCCTTGACCAATCTTTCTGATGCGCGCTTACATAATGCCTCAAGTAGCATTCTAGTAAGGCATTGACCCGTTCC
>AWOL01S0133362.1:35947-50874 GCA_000715115.1 Nicotiana otophora
CTAATGTTCCTTAGGTCGTATTCTGTGGCGCGCAAAAATTTTAGCCGATCCGGGTCCGGAGGGCCCGGGCCCACTCAAAAGGCGTGGGCTATAGCATAAGAAAATATGAGAATCGGACGGAATTCTAATTTTTTGGTCGTAAAACGCAAAACATGAGGAACGATCATGGCGGTGCGGTGAGTATAGTTCCTTAGGACGTATTTGATGGCCCTGTAATGTTTTAGGCGATCGGGGTCCGGGGGGCTCGGGCCCACTCGGAAGGTGTGGGCTATAGCACACGAAAATATGGGAATTATGCCCGGGGGCCGGGCCCACTCGGAATAGGCCTAAAATATGGTTCTTTAGGTCGTATTTGATGGCCCGAAAAAGTTTTAGGCGATTCGGGTTTGGGCGGCCGGGCCCACACGAAAGGCTTCCTTAGGTCGTATTTCATTTCTCGGAAAATGTTTTGGCGATCAGAGTTCGGGGGGGCCGGGCTCACTCAGAAGGCGTGGGCTATAACACACCAAACTATGGGAATCGTGCGGAATTCTAGTGTTTGGCTGTAAAACACAAAAATTGAGGAACGGTCATGGAGGGGTAGTGACTATGGTTCTTTAGGTCCTATCTTATGTCCCAGAAAAAGTTTAGGCTATCCGGGCTTGGAGGGCCTGGACCCAATCGGAAGGCGTGGGCTATAGCACACGAAAATATGGGAATCGGGCAAAATTCTAGTTTTTTGACTGTAAAACACAAAACAATGAGGAACAGTCATGGAGGGACTGTGAATATGGTTCTTTATGTCGTATCTGATTGCTCGGAAAAGATTTAGGCGATCCCGGTCCGGAGGGCCAGGGCCCACTCGAAAGGCGTGGGTTATAGCACAAGAAAATATGGGAATCGGGCGGAATTCTAGAGTTTTGGCCATAAAACGCAAAAACGAAACGAGGAATGGTCATGGCGGGGTAGTGAATATGGTTCTTTAGGTCATATTTGATGGCCCGAAAATTTTTAGGCGATCAGGGTCAGGGGTCGGGCCCACTTGGAAGGCGTGCTCTATAGCACACAAAAATATGGGAATCGGGCGGAATTTTAATTTTTTGCAAGTAAAACGCAAAAGAACGAGGAACGGTCATCGCGGGGCGGTGACAATGGTTCCTTAGGTCATATTCTCTAGACCAAAAAATTTTTAGGTGATCCTGGCCTGCGGGGCCTGGGACCACTCAGAAGGCGTGGGCTATGCACACGAAAATATGGGAATCGGCGGAATTCTAGTTTTTTGGCCGTTAAATGCAAAACACGAAGAATGATCATGGTGGGGCGATGACTATGGTTCCTTAGGTCATATTTCATGGCCCGGAAAATTTCTAGGCGATCGGGGTCCGGGGGGCTCGGGCCCAGTCGGAAGGCGTGGGCTATAGCACACGAAAATATGGGAATTATGCGGAATTCTAGTTTTTTGGCCATAAAATGCCAAAAAATGAGGAACGGTCATGGCGGGCGGTGACTATGGTTCCTTAGGTCCTATTTGATGGCCCGGAAAAATTTTAGGAAATCCGGGTCCGGAGGGCCCGTGCTCACCCGGAAGGCGTGGGCTATAGCACATGAAAATATGAGAATCAGGCGGAATTCTAGTTTTTTGGCCGTTAAACGAAAGTAAATGAGGAACGGTAATGGCAGGGCAGTGAATAGTGATCTTTAGGTCTTATTTGATGGCCCTGAAAATTTTTAGGTCATCAGGGTCTGGGGGGTCGGGCCCACTCGGAAGGCGTCGGCTATAGCACCAAGAATATGGGAATCGGGCAGAATTCTAGTTTTCTGCCCGTAAAATGCAAAAGAACGAGGAAAGGTCATGGTGGGGTGGTGACTATGGTTCCTTAGGTCGTATTCTATGGCCCGAAGATATTTTAGGCGATCCGGGTCTGCGTGGCCCGGGGCCACTAGGAAAGCGTGGGCTATAGCACATGAAAATATGGGAATCGGGCGGAATTCTAGTGTTTTGTCCGTAAAATGCAAAACACAAAGAACTCTCATGGTGGGGTGGTGACTATGGATCCTTAGGTCATATTGCATGGCCCGGAAAATTTCTAGGCGATCGGGGTCGGGGGGGCTCAGGCCCACTAAGAAGGCGTAGGCTATAGTACACGAAAATATGAGAATCGTGCAGAATTCTAGTTGTTTGGCCGTAAAATGCAAAACAATCAAGAACATTCATGGCAGAGCAGTGACTATAGTTCCTTAGGTACTATGTTATGACCCAAGAAATTTTTAGGGGATCCGAATCCGGATGGCCCAGGCCCACTCGGAAGGCGTGGGCTATGCTCACAAAAATATGAGAAACGGGCGGAATTCTAGTGTTTTGGCCGTAAAACGCAAACAAATAAGGAACGGTCATGGCGAGGTGGTGACTATGTTTCCCTAGGTCGTATTTCATGTCCCATAAAATTTATAGGCGGTAGGGGTTCGGGGGTTCGGGCCCAGTCAGAAGGCGTGGACTATAGCACACGAAAATATGGGAATCGTGCGGAATTCTAGTTTTTTACCGTAAAACGCAAACAAATGAGGGACGGTCATGGTGGGGTGGTGAGTATGGTTCCTTAGGTCCCATTTGATGGCCCGAAAATTTTTTAGGTGATCCGGGTCTAGAGGGCCCGGGCCCACTCGGAAGGCGTGGGCTATAGCACACGAAAATATGGGAATCAGTTGGAATTCTAGTTTTTTGGCCGTAAAATACAAAAGAATGAGGAACGGTCATGGTGGGGCAGTGACTATGGTTCCTTAGGTCATATTTCATGGCCCATAAAATATTTAGGCGATCGGGGTCCGGGGGGCTCGGGCCCACTCGGAAGGCGTAGGCTATAACACACGAAAATATGGGAATTGTGCGGAATTCTAGTTTTTTGGCCGTAAAATGCAAAACCAATGAGGAACGGTCATGGAGGGGTGGTAACTATGGTTCCTTAGGTCCTATTTTATGGCCCATAAAAATTATAAGCGATCCGGGTCCGAAAGGCCCGTGCCCACCTGGAAGGCGTGGGCTATAGCACACGAAAATATGAGAATCGGGCGGAATTCTAGTTTTTTGGCCGTAAAACACAAAAATATGGGGAACGATCATGGAGGAGTAGTGAATATTGTTCTTTAGGTCGTATTTGATGGCCCGGAAAATTTTTAGGCGATCCGGATCTGGGGGCCGGGCCCTCTTGGAAGGCGTGGGCTATAGCACACGAAAATATAGGAATCAAGTGGAATTCTAGTATTTGGCCGTAAAACACAAAAGAACGAGGAACAGTAATCTTGGGGCTGGGCCTATGGTTCCTCATGTCATATTCTATGGCCCGAAAATTTTTTAGGCGATACAGGTCTGCGGGGCCCGGGACCACTCGGAAGGCGTGGGCTATAGCACACGAAAATATGGGAATCGGCGGAATTCTTGTTTTTTGGCCGTAAAATGCAAAACATGAGGAACGATCATGGAGGGGCGGTGACTATGGTTCCTTAGGTCGTATTTCATGGCCCGGATAATTTTTAAGCGATCGGGGTCCGGGGGGCTCGGCCCCACTCGGAAGGCATGGGCAATAGCACACGAAAATATGGGAATCGTGTGGAATTCTAGTATTTTGGCCATAAAACGCAATACAAATGAGGAATGGTCATGGCGAGGTGGTGATTATGGTTCCTTAGGTCCTATTTAATGGCCCGGAAAAGTTTTAGGGGATCCAGATCCGGATGGCCCGGGCCCACCCGGAAGGCGTGGGCTATGCTCACGAAAATATGAGAAACGGGCGGAATTCTAGTTTTTTGGCTGTAAAACGCAAAAGAACGAGGAACAGTCATGGTGGGGCAGTGACTATGGTTCCTTATGTCGTATTGCATGTCCCGGAATATTTGTAGGCGGTGGGGGTTCGGGGGGCTTTGGCCCACTCAGAAGGCGTGGGCTATAGCACACGAAAATATGGGAATCATGCGGAATTCTAGTTTTTCTGCCTTAAAACGCAAACAAATGAGGAACGGTCATGGCAGGGCAGTGACTATGGTTCCATAGGTCGTATTCTATGGCCCGAAGAAAATTTAGGCGATCAGGCTCTGCGGGGCTCGGGACCACTCGTAAGGCGTGGGCTATAGCACATGAAAATATGGGAATCGGGCAGAATTCTAGTATTTTGGCTGTAAAACGCAAAAACAAATAGGAACGGCCAAGGCGGGGTGGTAACTATGGTTCCTTAGGTCGTATTGCATGGCCCGGAAAAATTTTAGGCGATCGGGGTCCGGGGGGATCAGGCCCACTAAGATGGCGTGGGCTATAGCACACTAAAATATGAGAATCGTGCGGAATTCAAGTGTTTTGGCCGTAAAATGCAAAAACATCATGAATGGTCACGGCAGGGCAGTGACTATAGTTCCTTTGGTCCTATTTGATGGCCCGAAAAATGTTAGGCGATCCGGGTCCGGAGGGCCAAGGCCCACCCGGAGGGCGTAGACTATGCTCACGAAAATATGAGAAACGGGCGGAATTCTAGTTTTTTGGCTGTAAAACGCAAAAGAGTGAGGAACGGTCATATTTCATGTCCCAGAATAGTTTTAGGCGGTCGGGGTTCAGGGGTCTCGGGCCCACTCAGAAAGCGTGGGCTATAGCACACGAAAATATGGGAATCGTGCGGAATTCTAGTTTTTAGGCCATTAAATGTAAACAATTGAGGAACAGTCATGGAGAGGTGGTGACTATAGTTCCTTAGGTCATATTTGATGGCCCAAAAATGTTTTAAGTTATCTGGGTCTGGAGGGCCCGGGCCTACTCGTAAGGCGCGGGCTATAGCACACGAAAATGTGGGAATTAGGTAGAATTCTAGTTTTTTGGCCGTAAAATGCAAAAGAACGAGGAACGGTCATGGTGGGGCAGTGACTATGGTTCCTTAGGTCGTATTTCATGGCCCAGAAAACTTTTAGGGGTCCGGGGGGCTCGGGCCCACTCAGAAGGCGTGGGCTATAGCACACGAAAATATGGGAATCGTGCGGAATTCTAGTTTTTTGGCCGTAATACCCAAACAAATAAGGAACTGTCATGGCGGGGTGGTGACTATAGTTCCTCAGGTCTTATTGGATGGCCCGGACAAATTGTAAGCGAACCAGTGTGAAGGGCCTGTGTCCACCCGGAAGAGGTGGGCGATAGCACACGAAAATATGAGAATCAGGCGAAATTCTAGTTTGCTGGCCGTAAAACGCAAATAAATGCGGAACGGTCATGGCGAGGCGGTGAATAGTGTTCTTTAGGTCATATTTGATGGCCCGAAATTTTTTTAGGCGATTAGTGTTTGGGAAGACAGGCCCACTCGGAAGGCGTGGGCTATAGCACACGAAAATATGGGAATCGTTTGGAATTCTAGTTTTTTCACCGTAAAACGCAAACAAATGAGGAACAGTCATGGCGGGGCAGTTACTATGGTTCCTTAGGTCGTATTCTATGGCCCGAAGAAATTTTAGGCGATCAGGGTCTGCGGGGCCCCGGACCACGCGGAAGGCGTGGGCTATAGCACATGAAGATATGGGAATCGGGCGAAATTCTAGTATTTTGGCTATAAAATGCAAAAAGATAGGAACGGTCAAGGCAGGGCGGTAACTATGGTTCCTTAGGTTATATTGCATGGCCCGAACAATTTTTAGGCAATCGGGGTCCGGGGGACTCGGGCCCACTAAGAAGGCATGGGCTATAGCACATGGAAATATGGGAATCGTGCGAAATTCTAGTTTTTTGGCCGTAAAATGCAAACCAATGATGAACGGACATGGCGAGGCAGTGACTATAGTTCCTTAGGTCCTATTTGATGTCCCGGAAAATTTTAGGCGATCCGGGTTCGGAGGGCCCGGGCCCACCCGGAAGGCGTGGGCTATGCTCACGAAAATATGAGAAACGGGCGGAATTCTAGTTTTTTGGCCGTAAAATGCAACATAATGAGGAACGGTTATGGTAGGGCAGTGACTATGTTTCCTTAGGTCATATTTCATGTCCCGTAATATTTTTGCGCGGTCGGGGTTCGGGGGTCTCGGGCCCACCCAAAAGGCGTGGGCTATAGCACATGAAAATATGGGAATCATGCGGAATTCTAGTGTTTTGGCCGTAAAACGCAAACAAATGGGGAACGGTCATGGCGAGGTGGTGACTATGGTTCCTTAGGTCTTATTTGATGGCCCGAAAAATTTTTAGGTGATCCGGGTCCGGAGGGACCGGGCCCAATCGGAAGGCGTGGGCGATAGCACACGAAAATATGAGAATCAGGCGAAATTCTAGTTGTTTTGGCCGTAAAATGCAAATAAATGCGGAACCGTCATGGCGAGGCGGTGAATAGTGTTATTTAGGTCGTATTTGATGGCCTGGATTTTTTTAGGCGATCCGTGTCTAGGAAGACAGGCCCACTCGGAAGGCGTGGGCTATAGCACACGAAAATATGGGAATCGTGCGGAATTCTAGTTTTTTCGCCATAAAACGCAAACAAATGAGGAACAGTCATGGCGGGGCAGTGACAATGGTTCCTTAGGTCATATTCTATGGCCCGAAGAAATTTTAGGCGATCGGGGTCTGCGGGGCCCAGGACCACTCGGAAGGCGTGGGCTATAGCACATGAAAATATGGGAATCGGGCGGAATTCTAGTATTTTGGCTATAAAACGAAAGAAAATAGGAACGGTCAAGGCGGGGTGGTAACTATGGTTCCTTAGGTCATATTTCATGGCCCGAAAATGTTTTAGGCGATCGGGGTCCGGGGGACTTGGGCCCACTAAGAAGGCGTGGGCTATAGCACACGCAAATATGGGAATCGTGCGGAATTCTCATTTTTTGTCCGTAAAACGCAAAACAATGATGAACGATCATGGAGGGGCAGTGACTATAGTGTCTTAGGTCCTATTTGATGTCCCCAAAAATTTTAGGCGATCCGGGTTCGGAGGGCCCGGGCCCACCCGGAAGGCGTGGGCTAAGCTCACGAAAATATGAGAAACGGGTGGAATTCTAATTTTGTGGCCATAAAATGCAAAAGAACGAGGAACGGTCATGGTGGGGCAGTGAATATGGTTCCTTAGGTCGTATTTCATGGCCCATAAAATTTGTAAGCGATCGGGGTCTGGGGGGCTTGGGCCCACTCGGAAGGCGTTGGCTATGCACACGAAAATATGGGAATCGCGCATAATTATAGTTCTTTGACCGTAAAATGCAAAACTATGAGGAACAGTCATGGCGTGGTGGTGATTATGGTTCCTTAGGTCATATTTGATGCCCCGAAAAAATTTTAAGCGATCCGGGTCCGGAGGGCCCGTACCCACTCGCAAGGCGTGGGCTATAGCACACGAAAATATGAGAATCGGGCGGAATTCTAGTTTTTTTGCCGTAAAACCCAAAAACAAGAGGAATGGTCATGGCGGAGCGGTGAATATGGTTCTTTAGGTCATATTTGACAGCCCGAAAAATTTTTAGGCGATCCGGGCCTGGGGGCCGAGCCCACTCGGAAGGCGTGGGCTATAGCACACGAAAATATGAGAATCGAGCAGAATGAGGAACGGTCATTGAGGGGTGGTGACTATGGTTCCTTAGGTCATATTCTAAGGCCCGAAAAACTTTTTAGGCGATTCGGGTCCGGAGGGCCTCGGCCCACTCGGAAGGCGTGGGCTATAGCACACGCAAATATGGGAATCGGGCGGAATTCTAGTTATTTAGTCGTAAAACGCAAAAGAAAGAGGAATGGTTATGGTGGGGCGGTGACTATGGTTCCTTAGGTCCTATTTGATGGCCCGAAAACATTTTAGGCGATCCGGGTCCGAAGGGCCTGGGCCCACTCGGAAGGTGTGGCTATAGGACACGAATGAATATGGGAATCGGGCAGAATTCTAGTTTTTTGGCCGTAAAACACAAAAGAACGAGGAACGGTCAAGGCAGGAAGGTGAATATGGTTCTTTAGGTCGTATTGGATGGCCTGGAAATGTTTTAGGCAATCCGGGTCTGGGGGGTCGGGCCCACTCAGAAGACGTGGGCGATAGCACACGAAAATATGGGAATCGGGCAGAATTCTAGTTTTTTGGCCGTAAAACGCAAAACAAACTAGGAACGGTCAAGGCAGGGCGGTAACTATGGTTCCTTAGGTCTTATTTCATTTCTTGGAAAATGTTTTGGCAATCGAGGTCTGGGGGGGCCGGGCTCACTCAGAAGGCGTGGGCTATAACACACCAAACTATAGGAATCGTGCGGAATTCTAGTTTTTGGCCGTAAAACACAAAATTGAGGAACGGTCATGGAGGGGCAGTGACTATGGTTCTTTAGGTCCTATTTTATGTCCCAGAAAACTTTTAGGATTTCTGGGCTTGGAGGGCCTGAGACCAGTCAGAAGACGTGGGCTATAGCACACGAAAATATGGGAATCGGGCAAAATTCTAGTTTTTTGGCCGTAAAATGCAAAACAATGAGGAACAGTCATGGAGGGGCTGTGAATATGGTTCTTTAGGTCGTATGTGATGGCTCGGAAATGATTTAGGCGATCCGGGTCCGGAGGGCCTGGGCCCACTCGAAAGGCGTGGGTTATAGCCCAAGAAAATATGGGAATCGCGCGGAATTCTAGAGTTTTGGCCGTAAAACGCAAAACAGAAACGAGGAATGGTCATGGCAGGGCAGTGAATATGGTTCTTTAGGTCGTATTTGATGGCCCGGAAAATTTTTAGGCGATCCGGGTCAGGGGGCCGGGCCCACTTGGAAGGCGTGGGCTATAGCACACGAAAATATGGGAATCGGGCGGAATTCTAGTTTTTTGAAAGTAAAACGCAAAAGAACGAGGAACGGTCATGGCGGGGTGGTGATTATGGTTCCATAGCTCGTAATCTCTGGACCAAAAATTTGTTAGGTGATCCAGGTCTGCGGGGCCCGGGACCACTCGGAAGGCATAGGCTATGCACACGAAGATATGGGAATCGGCGGAATTCTAGGTTTTTGGCCATTAAATGCAAAAACCGAAGAACGATCATGGTGGGGCGGTGACTATGGTTCCTTAGGTCGTATTTCATGGCCTGGAAAAATGTTAGGAAATCCGGGTCCGGAGGGCCCGTGCTCACCCGGAAGGCGTGGGCTATAGCACACGAAAATATGAGATTCGGGCGGAATTCTAGTTTTTTGGCCGTAAAAAGAACATAAACGAGGAACGGTGATGGAAGGGCTGTGAATAGTGATCTTTAGGTCGTATTTGATGGCCTAGAAAAATTTTAGGTGATCAGGGTCTGGAGGGTCGGGCTCACTCGGAAAGCGTGGGCTAAGCACACGAAAATATGGAAATCGGGCAGAATTCTAGTTTTTTTGGCCGTAAAACGCAAAAGAACGAGGAACGGTCATGGTGGGGTGGTGACTATGGTTCCTTAGGTCGTATTCTATAGCCTGAAGAAATTTTAGGCAATCCGGGTCTGCATGGCCCGGGACCACTCGGAAAGCGTGGGCTATAGCACATGAAAATATGGGAATCGGGCGGAATTCTAGTGTTTTGTCCGTAAAATACAAAACACGAAGAACGCTCATGGTGGGGTGGTGACTATGGTTCCTTAGGTCGTATTTCATGACCCGAAAAATTTCTAGGCGATCGGGGTCCGGGGGGCTCGAGCCCACTAAGATGGTGTAGGCTATAGCACACGAAAATATGAGAATCGTGCGGAATTCTAATTTTTTGGCCGTAAAACGCAAAAACAATGATGAACGTTCATGGCAGAGCAGTGACTATAGTTCCTTAGGTACTATTTTATGGCCCGAACAATTTTTAGGGGATCCGAATCCGGATGGCCCGGGCCCACCCGGAAGGCGTGGGCTATGCTCACGAAAATATAAGAAACAGGCGGAATTCGACTATTTTGGCCATAAAACTCAAACAACTGAGGAACGGTCATGGCGAGGAGGTGACTATGTTTCCTTAGGTCGTATTGCATGTCCCAAAAAAGTTATAGGCGGTGGCGGTTCGGGGGGCTCGGGCCCACTCAGAAGGCGTGGGCTATAGCACACGAAAATATGGGAATCGTGCGGAATTCTAGTTTTTCACCGTAAAACGCAAACAAATGAGGAACGGTCATGGTGGGGTAGTGACTATGGTTCCTTAGGTCCCATTTGATGGCCCAAAAATATTTAGGTGATCCGGGTCCGGAGGGCCCGGGCCCACTCGGAAGGCGTCGGCTATAGCACTCGAAAATATGGGAATCAGGTTGAATTCCAGTTGTTTGGCCATAAAATGCAAAAGAATGAGGAACGGTCATGGTGAGGTAGTGACTATGGTTCCTTAGGTCGTATTTCATGGCCCAGAAATTTTTTAGGCTATCGAGGTCCGGGGAACTCGGGCCCACTCGAAAGGCGTAGGCTATAGCACACAAAAATATGGGAATCGTGCGGAATTCTAGTTTGTTGGCCGTAAAACGCAAATAAATGAGGAACAGTCATGGCAGGGTGGTGACTATGGTTCCTTAGGTCCTATTTGATGGCTCGGAAAAATTTGACGCGATCCGGGTCCGGAAGGCCTGTGCCCACCCGGAAGGCGTGGGCTATAGCACACGAAAATATGAGAATCGGGCGGAATTCTAGTTTTTTGGCCGTAAAACACAACAATATGGGGAACGATCATGGCCGCGCAGTGAATATGGTTCTCTAGGTCGTATTTGATAGCCCGAAAACTTTTTAGGTGATCCGAGTCTGGGGGCCCGGCCCACTTGGAAGGTGTGGGCTATAGCACACGAAAATATGGGAATCAGGCGGAATTCTAATATTTTGGCCATAAAACACAAACGAACGAGGAACAGTAATGGTGGGGCTCGGCCTATGGTTCCTCAGGTCCTATTCTGTGGCCCGAAAATGTTTTAGGAGATACGGGTCTGCGGGGCCCGGGACAACTCGGAAGGCGAGGGCTATAACACACGAAAATATGGGAATCAGGCTGAATTCTAGTTTTTTGGCCGTAAAATGCAAAAAAACAAGGAATGGTCATGGTGGGGCAGTGACTATGGTTCCTTAGATCGTATTTCATGGCCCAGAAAATTTTTAGGCGATCGGGGTCCGGAGGGCTTGGGCCCACTCGAAAGGCGTAGGCTATAGATCACGAAATATGGGAATCGTGCGGAATTCTAGTTGTTTTTGCCTTAAAACGCAAAACAAATGAGGAACGGTCATGGCGGGGTGGTGACTATGGTTTCTTAGGTCCTATTTGATGGCCCAGACAAATTTTAAGCGATCCGGATCCGGAGGGCCCGTGCCCACCCGGAAGGCGTGGGCTATAGCACACGAAAATATGAGAATCTGGCAGAATTCTAGTTTTTTGGCCGTAAAACACAAAAATATGGGGAACGATCATGGCGGAGTAGTGAATATGGTTCTTTAGGTCGTATTTGATGGCCCGGAAAATTTTTAGGCGATCCGGGTCTGGGGGCCGTGCCCACTTTGAAGGCGTGGACTATAGCACACGAAAATATGGGAATCAGGCGGAATTCTAGTATTTTGGCCGTAAAACACAAAATATGGGGAACGCTCATGGAAGAGCAGTGACTATGGATCTTTAGGTCGTATTTGATGGCCCGAAAAGTTTTTGGGCGATCCGGGTCTGGGGGCCTGGCCCACTTGGAAGGCGTGGGCTATAGTACACGAAAATATGGGAATCAGGCGGAATTCTAGTATTTTGGCCGTAAAACGCAAAAGAACGAGGAATAGTAATGGTGGGGTTGGGCCTATGGTTCCTCGGGTCGTATTCTATGGCCCAAAGATTTTTTAGGCAATACTGGTCTGTGGGGCCTGGGACCACTCGGAAGGCGTGGGCTATAGCACACGAAAATATAGGAATCAGCGGTATTCTAGTTTTTTGGCTGTAAAACGCAAAAGCACGAGGAACAGTCATGGTAAGGCAGTGACTATGGTTACTTATGTCGTATTTCATGTCCCGGAATATTTTTAGGCGGTGGGGCTTCGGGGGGCTCGGGCCCACTCAGAAGGCGTGGGCTATAGCACATGAAAATATGGGAAGCGTGCGGAATTCTAGTGTTTTCGCCGTAAAACGCAAACAAATGAGGAACGGTCATGGCGGGGCAGTGACTATGGTTCCTTAGGTCGTATTCTATGGCCCGAAGAAATTTTAGGCGATCAGGGTCTGCGGGGCCCGGGACCACTCGAAAGGTGTGGGCTATAGCACATGAAAATATGGGAATCGGGCAGAATTTTAGTATTTTAGCTGTAAAACGCAAAACAATAGGAACGGTCAAGGCGGGGTGGTAACTATGGTTCCTTAGGTTGTAATTCATGACCCGGAAAAATTCTAGGCGATCGGGGTCCGGGGGGCTCAGCCCACTAAGATGGCGTGGGCTATAGCACATGAAAATATGAGAATCGTGCGGAATTCTAGTTTTTTGGCTGTAAAATGCAAAAATATCATGAATGGTCATGACAGAGCAGTGACTATAGTTTCTTAGGTCCTATTTGATGGCCCGAAAAATTTTAGGCGATACGGGTCCGGAGAGCCCGTGCCCACCCGGAAGGCGTGGGCTATGCTCACGAAAATATGAGAATCGGGCGGACTTCTAGTTGTTTAGCCGTAAAACACAAAAATATGGGGAACGATCATGGCAGAGTAGTGAATATGATTCTTTAGGTCGTATTTGATGGCCCGAAAGTTTTTTAGGCGACCCAGGTCTGGGGGTCGGGCCCACTTGGAAGGCGTGGGCACACGAAAATATGGGAATCAGGCGGAATTCTAGTATTTTGGCCGTAAAACACAAAAGAACGAGGAACATTAATGGTGGGGCTGGGCCGATGGTTTCTCAGGTCGTATTCTATGGCCCGAAATAATTTGAGGCGATACGGGTCTGCGGGGCCCGGGACCACTCGGAAGGCGTGCGCTATGCACACGAAAATATGGGAATCAGGCTAAATTCTAATTTTTTGGTCGTAAAATGCAAATGAACGAGGAATGGTCATGGTGGGGCAGTGACTATGGTTCCTTAGGTCGTATTTCATGGCCCAGAAAAAGTTTAGGCGATCGGGGTCCGGGGGCTCGGGCCCACTCAGAAGGTGTGGGCTATAGCATACGAAAAGATGAGAATCGTGCGAAATTCTAGTTGTTTGGCCGTAATACGCAAACAAATGAGGAACTGTCATGGCGGGGTGGTGACTATGGTTCCTTAGGTCCTATTTGATGGCCCGGAAAAATTTTAAGTGATCCGGGTGCGGAGGGCACGTATCCGCCCAGAAGAGGTGGGCGATAGCACACAAAAATATGAGAATCAGGCGAAATTCTAGTGTTTTGGCCGTAAAACGCAAATAAACGCGGAACGGTCATGGCGAGGTGGTGAATAGTGTTCTTTAGGTCGTAGTTGATGGCCGGAAAATGTTTAGGCGATCCGTGTCTGGGAAGACGGGCCCACTCGGAAGGCGTGGGCTATAGCACACAAAAATATGGGAATCGTGCGGAATTCTAGTTCTTTAGGCGTAAAACGCAAACAAATGAGGAACAGTCATGGTGGGGCAGTGACTATGGTTCCTTAGGTCGTATTCTATGGCCCGAAGAAATTTTAGGCGATCCCGGTCTGCGGGGCCCGGGACCACTCGGAAGGCGTGGGCTATAGCACATGAAAATATGGGAATCGGGCAGAATTCTAGTATTTTAGATATAAAACGCAAAAAATAGGAACGGTCAAGGCGGGGAGATAACTATGGTTCCTTAGGTCGTATTTCATTGCCCGAAAAATTTTTAGGCGATCGGGGTCCGGGGGACGCGGGCCCACTAAGAAGGCGTGGGCTATAGCACACGCAAATATGGGAATCGTGTGGAATTCTAGTTTTTTGGCCGTAAAACGCAAACCAATGATGAATGGTCACGGCGGGGCAGTGACTATAGTTCCTTAGATCCTATTTGATGGCCCGGAAAATTTTAGGCGATCCCGGTTCGGAGGGCCCGGGCCCACCCGGAAGGCGTGGGCTATGCTCACGCAAATATGAGAAACGGGCAAAATTCTAGTCTTTTGGCCGTAAAATTCAAAATAATGAGGAACGGTCATGGTGGGGCAGTGAATATGGTTCCTTAGGTCATATTTCATGGCCGAGGTTCGGGGGTATCGGGCCCACTCAAAAGGCGTGGGCTATGGCACACGAAAATATGGGAATCGTGCAGAATTCTTGTTTTTTTGCCGTAAAGCGCAAACAAATGAGGAACGGTCATGGAGAGGAGGTGACTATGGCTCCTTAGGTGTTATTTCATGGCCCAAAAGAATTTGAGGTGATCCGGGTCCGGAGGGCCCGGGCCCACTCAGAAGGCGTGGGCACACACGGAAATTTGGGAATCAGGCGAAATTCTAGTTTTTTGGCCGTAAAATGCCAAAGAATGAGGAACGGTCATGGTGGGGCAGTGAATATGGTTCCTTAGGTCATATTTCATGGCCCATAAAAGTTTTAAGTGATCGGGGTCTGGGGGTCTCGGGCCCACTCGGAAGGCGTGGGCTATAGCACACGAAAATATGGGAATCGTGCAGAATTATAGTGTTTTGGTCGTAAAACGCAAAAGAATGAGGAACGGTCATGGCGGAGCGGTGAATATGGTTCTTTAGGTCATAGTTGATGGCCCAGAAAATTTTTAGGCAATCCGGGTCTGGGGGGCCGGGCCCACTCAGAAGGCGTGGGCTATAGCACACGAAAATATGGGAATCGACCAGAATTCTAGTGTTTTTGCCGTAAAACACAAAAGAAAGAGGAATGGTCATGGTGGGGCTGTGCCTGTGGTTCCTTAGGTCGTATTCTATGGCCCGAAAAAATGTTAAGCGATCCGGATCTGCGGGGCCCGGGACCACTCAGAAGGTGTGGGCTATAGCACATGACAATATGGGAATCGGCGGAATTCTAGTTTTTTGGCCGTAAAATGCAAACAATGAGGAACAATCATGGCGGGGAGGTGACTATGGTTCCTTAGGTCGTAT
>AWOL01S0133362.1:52175-65864 GCA_000715115.1 Nicotiana otophora
GGATTTGCGAGGCCCGGGACCACTCGGAAGGCGTGGGCTATAGCACATGAAAATATGGGAATCGGGCAGAATTCTAGTATTTTAGCTGTAAAACGCAAAAACATAGGAACGGTCAAGGCGGGGTGGTAACTATGGTTCCTTAGGTCGTAATTCATGGCCCAAAAAAGTTTAGGCGATCGGGTTCCGGGGGGCTCAGCCCACTAAGATGGCATGGTCTATAGGTCGTAGCAGTGAATATGGTTCTTTAGGTCGTATGTGATGGCCCGGAAAATTGTTAGGCGATCCGGGTCTGGGGGCCGGGCCCACTCAGAAGGCGTGGGCTATAGCACACGAAAATATGGGAATCGAGCAGAATTCTAGTTTTTTTGCCGTAAAACACAAAAGAAAGCGGAATGGTCATGGTGGGGTTGTGCCTATGGTTCCTTAGGTCATATTCTATGGCCCGAAAACATTTTAAGCGATCCGGATCTGCGGGGCCCGGGACCACTCGGAAGGCGTGGGCTATAGCACATGACAATATGGGAATCAGCGGAATTCTAGTTTTTTGGCCGTAAAATGCAAACAATGAGGAACGATCATGGCGGGGCGGTGACTATGGTTCCTTCGGTCCTATTTTATGGCCCAGAAAAATTTTAGGCAATCCAGGTTCGGAGGGCCCGTGCCCACCCGGAAGGCGTGGGCTATGCACACTAAAATATGAGAATCGGGCGGAATTCTAGTTTTTTGGCCGTAAAATGCAAATAAACGAGGAACGGTCATGGAAGAGCGGTGACTGTGGTTCCTTAGGTCGTATTATATGGCCCGAAGAAAGTTTAGGCGATCGGGGTCCGGGGGCTTCGGGCCCACTAAAAAGGAGTGGGTTTTAGCACACGGAAATATGGGAATCGTGCGAAATTATAGTTGTTTCGCCGTAAAACGCAAAGACAATGATGAAAGCTCATGGCGGGGTAGTGACTATAGTTCCTTAGGTCCTATTGGATGGCCCAAAAACATTTTAGGCGATCCGGGTCCGGAGGGCCCGGGCCCACCCGGAAGGCGTGGGCTATGCTCCCGAAAATACGAGAAACGGGCAGAATGCTAGTTTTTTGGCTGTAAAACGCAAAAGAATGAGGAACAGTCATGGTGGGGCAGTGACTATGGTTCCTTAGGTCGTATTCCATGTCCCGGAATATTTTTAGGCGGTCGGGGTTCGGGGGGCTCGGGCCCACTCTGAAGGCGTGGGCTATAGCACACGAAAATATGCGAATCGTGCGGAATTCTAGTTTGTTTGCCGTAAAACGCAAACAAATGAGGAACGGTCATGGAGGGTGGTGACTATGGTTCCTTAGGTCCTATTGGATGGACCGAAAATATTTTAGGTGATCTGGGTCCGGAGGGCCCGGGGCCACTCGGAAGGTGTGGGCTATAACACACGAAAATATGGGAATCACGCGGAAGTCTAGTTTGTTGGCCGTAAAATGCAAAAGAACGAAGAACGGTCATGGTGCGGCAATGACTATGGTTCCTTAGGTCGTATTTTATGGCCCAGAAAATGTTTAGGCGATCGGGGTCCGGGGGGCTCGGGCCCAATCGGAAGGCGTGGGCTATACGAAAATATGGGAATCGTGCGAAATTCTAGTTTTTGGCCGTAAAACGAAAAAGTATTAGGCACGGTCATGGCGTGGAGGTGACTATGGTTCCTTAGGTCCTATTATATGGCCCGAAAATATTTTAAGCCATCCGGGTCCGGAGGGCTCGTGCCCACCAGGAAGGCGTGGGCTAACACACGAAAATATGAGAATCGGGTGGAATTCTAGTTTTTGGGCCGTAAAACGCAAACGAATGAGGAACGGTCATGGAGGAGCGGTGAATATGGTTCTTTAGGTCGTATTTGATGGCCCGGAAAATTTTTAGACGACCCGGGTCTGGGGGGACGGGCCCACTCAGAAGGCGTGGGCTATCACACGAAAATATGGGAATCGAGCAGAATTCTAGTTTTTTTGCCGTAAAACACAAAAGAAAGAGGAACGGTCATGGTGGGGTTTTGCCTATGGTTCCTTAGGTTGTATGCTATGGCCCGAAAATATTTTAAGCGATCCGGATCTGCGAGGCCCGGGACCACTCGGAAGGCGTGGGCTATAGCACATGACAATATGGGAATCGGCGGAATTCTAGTTTTTTGGCCGTAAAATGCAAACAATGAGGAACGATCATGGTGGGGCGGTGACTATGGTTCCTTCGGTCCTATTTTATGGCCCGGAAAAAGTTTAGGCAATGCGGGTTCAGAGGGCCCGTGCCCACCCGGAAGGCGTGGGCTATGCACACGAAAATATGAGAATCGGGCGGAATTCTAGTTTTTTGGCCGTAAAATGCAAACAATGAGGAACGATCATGGTGGGGCGGTGACTATGGTTCCTTCGGTCCTATTTTATGGCCCGGAAAAAGTTTAGGCAATGCGGGTTCAGAGGGCCCGTGCCCACCCGGAAGGCGTGGGCTATGCACACGAAAATATGAGAATCGGGCGGAATTCTAGTTTTTTGGCCGTAAAATGCAAATAAACGAGGAATGGACATGGCAGGGCGGTGACTGTGGTTCCTTAGGTAGTATTATATGGCTCGAAGAAAGTTTAGGCGATCGGGGTCCGGGGGGTCGGGCCCTCTAAAAAGGAGTGGGTTATAGCCCACGAAGATATGGGAATTGTGCGAAATTATAGTTGTTTGGCCGTAAAACGCAAAGAATATGATGAAAGCTCATGGCGGGGCAGTGACTATAGTTCCTTAGGTCCTATTTGATGGCCTAAAAATATTTTAGGCGGTCCGGGTCCGGAGGGCCCGGGGCCACCCGGAAGGCGTGGGCTATGCTCCCGAAAATACGAGAAACGGGCAGAATGCTAGTTTTTTGGTCGTAAAACGCAAAAGAATGAGGAACGGTCATGGTGGGGCAGTGACTATGGTTCCTTAGGTCGTATTCCATGTCCCAGAATATTTTTAGGCGGGGTTCTAGGGGCTCGGGCCCACTCTGAAGGCGTAGGCTATAGCACACGTAAATATGGGAATCGTGCGGAATTCTAGTTTTTTTTCCGTAAAATGCAAACAAATGAGGAACGATCATGGAGGGTGGTGACTATGGTTCCTTAGGTCCTATTTGATGGACCGAAAATATTTTAGGTGATCCGGGTCCGGAGGGCCCGGGGCCACTCGGAAGGTGTGGGCTATAACGCACGAAAATATGAGAATCACGCGGAATTCTAGCGTTTTGGCCGTAAAATGCAAAAGAACGAAGAACAGTCATGGTGGGGCAATGACTATGGTTCCTTAGGTCGTATTTCATGGCCCAGAAAACTTTTAGGAGATCGGGGTCCGGGGGGCTCGGGCCCAATCGGAAGGCGTGGGCTATACGAAAATATGGGAATCGTGCGAAATTCTAGTTTTTGGCCGTAAAACGAAAAAGAATTAGGAACGGTCATGGCAGGGAGGTGACTATGGTTCTTTAGGTCTTATTATATGGCCCGAAAATATTTTAAGCCATCCGGGTCCGGAGGGCTCGTGCCCACCAGGAAGGCGTGGGCTATAACACACGAAAATATGAGAATCGGGTGGAATTCTAGTTTTTGGGCCGTAAAACGCAAAAGAATGAGGAACGGTCATGGAGGAGCAGTGAATATGGTTCTTTAGGTTGTATTTGATGGCCCGAAAATTTTTTAGGCGATCCGGGTCTGGGGGCCGGACCCACTCGGAAGGCGTGGACTATAGCACATAAACATATGGGAATCAGGTGGAATTCTATTTTTTGGCCGTAAAACACAAAAGAATGAGGAACGGTCATGGTGGGGCTGTGCCTATGGTTCCTTAGGTCGTATTATATGGCCCGAAACAATTTTAGGCGATCCGGGTCTGCGGAGCCCGGGACCACTCGGAAGGCGTGGGCTATAGCACACGAAAAGATGGGAATCGGTGGAATTCTGTTTTTGGCCGTAAAATGCAAAAAACGAGGAACGATCATGGTGGGGCGGTGACTATGGTTCCTTAGGTCGTATTTGATGGCCCGAAAAATTTTTAGACGATCCGGGTGTGGGGACCGGGTCCACTCGGAAGGCGTGGGCTATAGCACACGAAAATATGGGAATCGGGCAGAATTCTAGTTTGTTTGGCCGTAAAACGCAAAAGAACGAGGAATGGTCATGGTGGGGCGGAGTCTATGGTTCCTTAGGTCGTATTCTATGGCCCGAAAATACTTTAGGCGATCCGGGTCTAGGGGGCCCGGGACCACTTTGAAGACGTGGGCTATAGCACACGAAAATATGAGAATCGTGTGGAATTCTAGTGTTTAGGCCGTAAAATGCAAAACAACTAGGAATAGTCAAGGCGGGGCGGTAACTATGGTTCTTTAGGTCGTATTTCATGGCCCGAAATATTTTTAGGCGATCCGGGTCCGGGGGCTCAGGCCCACTCAGAAGGCGTGGGCTAGCACACAAAAATATGGGAATCGTGCGAAATTCTAGTTTTTTGGCCTTACAACGCAAACAAATGAGGAACGGTCATGGCGGGGTGGTGACTATAGTTCCTTAGGTCCTATTTGATGGCCCAAAAAAATTTTAGGTTATCCGGGTCCGGAGGGCCCGGGCCCACTCGTAAGGCGTGGGCTATAGCACACGAAAATGTGGGAATTAGGCAGAATTCTATTTTTTGGCCGTAAAATGCAAAGGAATGAGGAACGGTCATGGTGGGGAAGTGAATATGGTTCCTTAGGTCTTATTTCATGGCCCAGAAAAAATTTAGGCGATCGGGGTCTGGGGTGCTCGGGCCCACTCAGAAGGCGTGGGCTATAGCACACGAAAATATGAGAATCGTGCGGAATTCTAGTTTTTTGGCCGTAATACGCAAACAAATGAGGAACTGTCATGGTGGGGTGGTGACTATGGTTCCTTAGGTCATATTCTATAGCCCGAAGAAATTTTAGGCGATCGGGGTCTACGGGGCCCGGGACCACTCGGAAGGCGTCGGCTATAGCACATGAAAATATGGGAATCGGGCGGAATTCTAGTATTTTGGGTATAAAATGCAAAACAATAGGAACGGTCAAGGCGAGGCGGTAAATATGGTTCCTTAGGTAGTATTTCATGGCCCAAAAATATTTTAGGCGATCGGGGTCCGGGGGACTCGCGCCCACTAAGAAGGCGTGGGCTATAGCACACGCAAATATGGGAATCGTGCGGAATTCTAGTTTTTTGGCCGTAAAACGCAAAACAATGATGAACGGTCATGGCGGGGCAGTGTCTATAGTTCCTTAGGTACTATTTGATGGCCCGGGAAATTTTAGGCGATCCGGGTTCGGAGGGCCCGGGCCCACCCGAAAGGCGTGGGCTATGCTCACGAAAATATGAGAAACGGGCAAAATTCTAGTTTTGTAGCCGTAAAATACAAAATAATGAGGAACGGTTATGGTGGGGCAGTGACTATGGTTCCTTAGGTCATATTTCATGTCCCGGAATATTTTTAGGCGGTCGGGGTTCGGGGTTCTCGGGCCCACTCTGAAGGCGTGGGCTATAACACACGAAAATATGGGAATCGTGCGGAATTCTAGTTTTTTGGCCGTAAAACGCAAACAAATGAGGAATAGTCATGGCGAGGTGGTGACTATGGTTCCTTAGTTCTTATGTGATGGCCCAAAAAAATTTTAGGTGATCCGGGTCCGGAGGGCCCGGGCCCACTCGGAAGGCGTGGGCTATAGCACACGAAAATATGGGAATCAGGCGGAATTCTAGTGTTTTGGCCCTAAAATGCAAAAGAATGAGGAACGGTCATGATGGGGCAGTGTATATGGTTCCTTAGGTCGTATTTCATGGCCCATAAAATTTTTAAACGATCGGAGTCTGGGGGCTCGGGCCCACTCGGAAGGTGTGGGCTATAGCACACGAAAATATGGGAATCCTGCAGAATTATAGTGTTTTGGCAGTAAAATGCAAAACTATGAGGAACGGTCATGGAGGGGTGGTGACTATGGTTCCTTAGGTCATATTTGATGGCCTGAAAAAATTTTAAGCGATCTGGGTCCGGAGGGCCTGTGCCCACCCGGAAGGCGTGTGCTATAGCACACGAAAATATGAGAATCGGGCGGAATTCTAGTTTTTTGGTCGTAAAACGCCAAAAACTGAGGAATGGTCATGGCGGAGCAGTGAATATGGTTCTTTAGGTCATATTTGATGGCCCGGAAAATTTTTAGGTGATCAAGGTCTGGAGGACCGGGCCCACTCGGAAGGCTTGGGCTATAGCACACGAAAATATGGGAATCGAGTAGAATTCTAGTTGTTTTGCTGTAAAACACAAAAGAACGAGGAATGGTCATGGTGGGGCTGTGCCTATGGTTCCTTGGGTCGTATTCTATGGCCCGAAAAATTTTTAAGCCATCCGGGTCTGCGGGGCCAGGGACCACTCGGAAGGCGTGGGCTATAGCACATGACAATGTGGGAATCGGCGGAATTCTAGTTTTTTGGCCGTAAAATGCAAACAATGAGGAACGATCATGGTGGGGCGGTGACTATGGTTCCTTAGGTCCTATTTGATGGCTCAGAAAAATTCTAGGCAATCCGGGTTCAGAGGGCCCGTGCCCACCCGGAAGGCGTGGGCTATGCACACGAAAATATGAGAATCGGGCGAAATTCTAGTTTTTTGGCTGTAAAATGAAAATAAACGAGGAACGGTCATGGAAGGGCGGTGACTATGGTTCCTTAGGTCGTATTTTATGGCCCAAAGAAATTTTAGGCGATCAGGGTTCGGGGGCTCGGGCCCACTAAGAAGGTGTGGGCTATAGCACACGAAAATATGGGAATCGTGCGGAATTATTGTTGTTTGGCCGTAAAACGAAAAGAAAATGATGAACGGTCACGGCGGGGCAGTGACTATAGTTCCTTAGGTCCTATTTGATGGCCCAAAAAAATATTAGGCGATCCGGGTCCGGAGGGCCTGGGCCCACCCGAAAGGCGTGGGCTATGCTCACGAAAATATGAGAAACGGCCGGAATTCTAGTTTTTTGGCCGTAAAACGCAAAAGAACGAGGAACGGTCATGGTGGTCCAGTGACTATGGTTCCTTAGGTCGTATTTCATGTCCCGGAATATTTTTAGGCGGTCGGGGTTCGGGGGGCGCGGGCCCACTCTAAAGGCGTGAGCTATAGCACACGAAAATATGGGAATCGTGCGGAATTCTGGTTCTTTGGCCGTAAAATGCAAACAATTGAGGAACGGTCATGGAGGGTGGTGACTATGGTTCCTTAGGTCCTATTTGATGGACCGAAAATATTTTAGGTGATCCGGGTCCGAAAGGCCCGGGGCCACTCGGAAGGTGTGGGCTATAACATACGAAAATATGGGAATCAGGCGGAATTCTAGTTTTTTTGCCGTAAAATGCAAATAAATGAAGAACGGTCATGGTGGGGCAGTGACTATGGTTCCTTAGGTCGTATTGCATGGCCCAGAAAATGTTTAGGCGATCGGGGTCCGGGGGGCTCGGGCCCAATCGGAAGGCGTGGGCTATAGCACACGGAAATATGGGAATCGTGCGAAATTCTAGTTTTGGCCATAAAATGAAAAACAAATTAGGAACGGTCAAGGCGGGGAGGTGACTATGGTTCCTTAGATCCTATTAGATTTCCCGGAAAAATTTAAAGCGATCCGGGTCCGGAGGGCCCGTGCCCACCAGGAAAGCGTGGGCTATAGCACACGAAAATATGAGAATCAGGCGAAATTCTAGTTTTGGGCCGTAAAACGCAAAAAAATGAGGAACGGTCATGGTGGAGCAGTGAATATGGTTCTTTAGGTTGTATTTGATGACCCGAAATTTTTTTAGGCGATCGGGGTCTGGGGGGCCGGGCCCACTCGGAAGGCGTGGACTATAGCACATGAAAATATGGGAATCGGGCAGAATTCTAGTTTGTTGGCCGTAAAACACAAAAGAGTGAGGAATGGTCATGGTGGGGCAGTGCCTATGGTTCCTTAGGTCGTATTATATGGCCCGAAAAACTTTTAGGCGATCCGGGTTTGCGAAGCCCGGGACCACTCGGAAGGTGTGGGCTATAGCACACGAAAAGATGGGAATCGGTGGAATTACTTTTTTGGCCGTAAAATACAAAAAACGAGGAACGATCATGGCAGGGCGGTGACTATGGTTCCTTAGGTCGTATTTGATGGCCCAAAATTTTTTAGGCGATCCAGGTCTGGGGGCCGGGTCCACTCGGAATGCGTGGGCTATAGCACACGAAATTATGGGAATCTAGTAGAATTCTAGTATTTTTGGCCGTAAAATGCAAAAGAACGAGGAATGGTCATGGTGGGGCGGAGACTATGGTTCCTTAGGTCATATTCTATGGCCCGAAAATAATTTAGGCAATCCGGGTCTGGGGGGCCCGGGACCACTCGAAAGACGTGGGCTATTGCACACAAAAATATGGGAATCGTGTGGAATTCTAGTGTTTTGGCCGTAAAATGCAAAACAACTAGGAACAGTCAAGGCGAGGTGGTAACTATGGTTCTTTAGGTCATATTTCATGGCCTGAAAATTTTTTAGGTGATTCGGGTCTAGGGGCCCGGGCCCACTAAGAAGGCGTGGGCTATGCACACACAAATATGGGAATCGTGCTGAATTCTAGTTTTTTGGCCTTAAAACGCAAACCAATGAGGAACGGTCATGGCGGGGCAGTGACTATGGTTCATTAGGTTCTATTTGATGGCCCGAAAAATTTTAGGCGATCCGAGTCCGGAGCACGAGGCCCACTCGGAAAGCGTGGGCTATAGGACACGAAAATATGGGAATCGGGCGAAATTCACAGTTTCTTGGCCGTAAAATGCACAAAAAAGAGGAACGGACATAGAGAGGCGGTGAATATGGTTCTTTAGGTCGTGTTTGATGGCCTGAAAAGGTTTTAGGCGATCCGGGTCTGGGGTCTGGGGTCTGGGCCCACTCGAAAGGCGTGGGTATAGCACACGAAAATATGGGAATCGGACGGAAGTTTAGTTTTTTGGCCGTAAAATGCAAAAGAACGAGGAACGGTCATGGTGGGCAGTGAATATGGTTCCTTAGGTCGTATTTCATGGCCCAGAAAATATTTAGGCGATCGGGGTCCGGGGGGGCTCGGGCCCACTCGGAAGGCGTGGGCTATAGCACACGAAAATATGGGAATCGTGCGGAATTCTAGTTTTTTGGCTGTAAAATGCAAAAAGAATGAGGAACGGTCATGGTGGACGGTGACTATGGATCCTTAGGTCCTATTTGATTGCCCGGAAAAATTTTAGGCGATCCGTTTCTGGAGGGCCTGTGCCCACCCGGAAGGCGTGGGCTATAGCACACGAAAATATGAGAATCAGGCGGAATTCTAGTTTTCTGGCCGTAAAACGCAAAATAAATGAGGAACGGTCATGGCGAGGCGGTGGCTATGGGTCCTTAGGTCCTATTGTATGCCCCAAAAAAGTTTTAGGCAATCCGAGTCCGGAGCGCCCGGGCCCACTCGGAAGGCGTGGGCTAGCACACCAAAATATGGGAATCGTGCGGAATTGTAATTCTTTGGCCGTAAAACCCAAAATCAAGAGGAACGGTCATGGCGGAGCAGTGACTACGGTTCCTTAGGTCCTATTTGATGGCCCGAAAAAATTTTAGCCGATCCGAGTCCGGAGGGCCCGGGCCAACCCGGAAGGCGTGGGCTATAGCACACGAAAATATGAGAATCAGGCAGAATTCTAGTTTTTTGGCCGTAAAACGCAAATAAACGAGGAACGGTCAAGGCGGGATGGTGAATAGTGTTCTTTAGGTCGTATTTGATTGCCTAAAAAATTTTTACCCGATCCGGGTCTGGGGGCTGGGCCCACTCAGAAGGCGTGGGCTATAGCACACGAAAATATGGGAATCGACCGGAATTCTAATTTTTTTTCCGTAAAATGCAAAAGAACAAGGAATGGTCATAGTGGGATGGTGACTATGGTTCCTTAGGTCGTATGCTATGGCCCAAAGAAATTTTAGGCGATCCGGGTCTACGGGGCCTGGGACCACTCGGAAGGCGTGGGCTATAGCATATGAAAATATGGGAATCAGGCGGAATTCTAGTATTTTGGCCGTAAAACACAAAAAACTAGAACGGTAAAGGCGGGGCAGTAACTATGGTTCCTTAGGTCGTATTTCATTGCCCGGAAAATTTTTAGGCGATCGGGGTCCTGGGGGCTCGGGCCCACTAAGAAGGTGTGGGCTATAGCACACGAAAATATGGGATTCGTGCGAAATTCTAGTTTTTTGGCCGTAAAACGCAAAACAATGATGAACGGTCATGGAGAGGCAGTGACTATAGTTCCTTAGGTCCTATTTGATTGCAGGAAAACTCTTTAGGCGATTTGGGTCCGGAGGGCCTAGGCCCACTCGGAAGGCGTGGGCTATAGCACACGAAACTATGGGAATCACGCGGAATGCTAGTGTTTGGCCGTAACATGCAAAAACACGAGGAACGGTCATAGTGGAGCATCGAATATGGTTCTTAAGGTCGTATTTGATGGCCCGAAAAAAATATTAGGTGATCCGGGTCCGGAGGGCCCAGGCCCACTCAAAAGGCGCGGACTATAGCACACGAAAATATGGGAATGAGGCGAAATTCTAGTTTGTTGGCCGTAAAATGCAAACTAACGAGGAACGGTCAAGGCGGGGCGGTAACTATGGTTCCTTAAGTCGTATTTCATGCCCCAAAAAAGTTTTAGGCGATCGGGGTCCGGGGGGCTCGGGCCCACTATGAAGGCGTGGGCTATAGCACATGAAAATATGGAATTGTGCGGAATTCTAGTGTTTTGGCTGTAAAATGCAAAACAATGATGAAACGTCATGGCGGGGCAGTCACTATAGTTCCTTAGGTCCTATTTGATGGCCGAGAAAAATTTTAGGTGATCCGGGTTCGGAGGGCCCGGGCCCACCCGGAAGGCATGGGCTATGCTCACGCAAATATGAGAATCGTGCGGAATTTTAGTTTTTTGGCCGTAAAACGCAAAAGAACAAGGAACGGTCATGGAGGGGCAGTGAATATGGTGCTTTAGGTTATATTTGATGTCCTAGAAAATTGTTAGGCAATCCGGGTCTGGGTGGTCGGGCCCACTCTGAAGGCGTGGGCTATAGCACACGATAATATGGGAATCAGGCGGAATTTTAGTTTTTTGGCCGTAAAACACAAAACGAGGAACGGTCATTACGGGGCGGTGAATATGGTTCTTTAGGTCGTATTTGATGGCCCTGGAAATTTTTAGGCGATCCCGATCAGGGGGCCGGGCCCACTCGGAAGGCGTGGGCTATAGCACATGCAAATATGGGAATCGGGAGGAATTCTAGTTTTTTGACCATAAAACGCACAAAAACGAGGAATGGTTATGGTGGAGCAGTGACTATGGTCCCTTAGGTCGGATTGCATGGCCTGGAAACTTTTAAGGCGATCGGGGTCCGCGGGGCTTGGGCCCACTCGGAAGGCGTGGGCTATAACACACGAAAATATGGGAATCGTGCGGAATTCTAGTTTTTTGGCCGTAAAACGCAAAACAATGAGGGATGGTCATGGTGGAGCGATGACTATGGTTCCTTAGGTCCTATTTGATGGCCCGAAAATGTTTTAGGCGAACCGGGTCCGGAGAGCCCGGGCCCACCCGGAAGGCGTGGGCGATGCACACAAAAATATGAGAATCGGTCGTAATTCTAGTTTGTATGCCGTAAAATGCAAATAAACGAGGCACCGTCATGGTGAGGTGGTGAATATGGTTCCTTAGGTCATATTTCATGTCCCAGAATAGTTTTAGGCAGTCGGGGTCCGGGGGGCTCGTGCCCACTCGGAAGGCGTGGGCTATAGCACATGAAAATATGGGAATCGGGTGGAATTCTAGTATTTTGGTCGTAAAATGCAAAATAATAGGAACGGTCATGGCGGGTGGTGACTATTGTTCCTTAGGTCCTATTTGATGGCCTGGAAAATTTTTAGGCGATCGGGCCAGGGGGGCTTGGGCCCACTAAGAAGGCGTGGGCTATAGCACACGAAAATATGGAAATCGTGCGGAATTCTAGTGTTTTGGCCGTAAAACGCAAAAAAATATGAACGGTCACGGCGGGGTAGTGACTATAGTTCCTTATGTCCTATGTGATGGCCAAGAAATATTTTAGGCGATCCGGGTCCGGAGGGTACGGGCCCACCCGGAAGGCATGGGCTATGCTCACGCAAATATGAGAAACGGGAGAAATTCTAGTTTTTTGGCCGTAAAACGCAGAAGAAAGAGGAACGGTCATGGTGGGGCAGTGACTATGGTTCCTTAGGTCGTATTTCATGTCCCGGAATATTTTTAGGCGGTAGGGGTCCGGGGGGCCTTCCGAATGGGTCCCCCCCCCCGAACACGGATCACCTAAAATTTTTCTGGACCATCAAATAGGACCTAAGGAACCATAGTCACCGCCCCGCCATGATCGCTCCTCGTGTTTTGCATTTTACGACAAAAAACTAGAATTCCGCCCGATTCTCATATTTTCGTGTACTGTAGTCCATGCCTTCCGAGTGGGCTGGGGCCCCCGGACCCGCATCGCCTAAAATTTTTCCGGCCATCCAATACGACCTAAGGAACCTTAGTAACTGCCCCGCCATTACCGTTCCTCATTTGTTTGCTTTTTACGGCAAAAAAATTAGAATTCTGCCTGAATCCCATATTTTCGTGTGCTATAGCCCGCGCTATCCGAGTGGGCTCGGGCACCCCTCATCACCTAAAATTTTCCAGGACATCATATAGGATCTAAGGAACCATATTCCTTGCCCTGCCATGACCGTTCCTCATAATTTTGCATTTTACGGCCAAAATATTATAATTCCGTCTCATTCCCATATTTTCGTGTGCTATAGCCCACACCTTCCAAGGGGGCCTCGGCCCCCGAACCCTGATCGTCTAAAACTTTTCCGGGCCATGAAATACGACCTAAGGAACCATAATTACCAGCCCCCATGACCGTTCCTCGTGTTTTTGCATTTTACGGCCAAAAAACTAGAATTCCGCCTGATTCCCATATTTTCGTGTGCTAAAACCCACACCTTCCGAGTGTGTCCGGGCCCCCCGGACCTTGATCGCCTAAAATGTTTCAGGTCTATCTAATACGACCTAAGAAACCATAGTCACCGCCCATCCATGACCGTTCCTCGTTTTTTTGCGTTTTACGGCCAAAAAATAAGAATTCCTCCTGATTCCCATATTTTCGTGTGCTCTATAGCCCATGCCTTCTGATTGGGCAGGGCCCCCCGGACCCTGATCGCCTAAAATTTTTATGGACCATCAACTACGACCTAACTAACCAAATTCAATGCCATGCATGACCGTTCCTCATGTTTTTGCGTTTTACGGCCAAAAAACTAGAATTCTGCCCGATTCCCATATTTTCATGTGTTATAGCCCACGCCTTACTAGTGGGTAGGGCCGCCCGGACCCGGATAGTTTAAAATTTTTCTGGGCCATCAAATACGACCTAAGGAACCATAGTCACCGCCCCGCCATGCCCGTTCCTCGTTTTCTTGCGTTTTACGGCCCAAATACTAGAATTTTGCCCGATTCCCATATTTTCGTGTGCTACCTTCCGAGTGGGCCCGGGACCCCCGGAACCGGATCGCCTAAAAGTTTTTAGAGTTATCAAATACGATCTAAGGAACCATAGTCACCGCCCCGCCATGACCGTTC